>LOJH01018607.1:0-21667 GCA_001685095.1 Ellobius talpinus
ACACCCATCTCAAAACATTTGTCTTGGTCGTGTAGAGTTCGAAGATGAGATTTTATGCCCCATCCGTCCCACCCACAACTTCTGGGTACGGGAAAAGCCATGCTTTCCTCTATGAAAGGCGTTGGGTCCAGCCGATGTTGGTGGGTCCCTCCAATATTCTTCATCTGCATCTCTGCTTCTGGTTCACGATCTTCACCTTCACTGAAATCTGCTGCTACTCAAAGGGTTTTTGGAGCAAGACTTGGAACCATTTTCTTAGGCTTCTTTGATCTAAGTTGGATGGAGATGGATGATGTTTCCTTTGTCTTCTGACCACCTAGGGCCAATCTACTACTTGGAGATCTTTGTGGGCTTTGTTGGGGGGTCTGCACCAGCAGCTTCTTCAGCTCTCACTGTTCAGTTTCAACTGGAACAAACTGTTTTCAAAGGTTTTTCCGATTCTTCAGGTCATCCAGTGGTTCTGGCTGGCTGGGGCTTGTCAGGCTTCTCTCCCACCTTCCTGTCCAGCATCTTCCCCACTCCTGCCTCCTCCCTTAGTGTTATATTTGTAAGCTGAGCACTTAAACACTTTTTACATATTTCTTAGAACGTGCTATCACCAGATGGTTAGTGGTTCCTTCATTTTGTCTACAGACTGTCTACAATCAGTTTCCTAACAGAAGAGGAAACCTAAAATGTTCTAGAAGTACTGGTTTTACATAATTTATTATTACAGAATTGATGTAAGTGCATTGTGGGTAAGTTGAGGAATAGACACAGGAGATAAAACAAAACATATCCTCCCCACTCAGAGATGACCACTATTGGTATTTAATGAGTATCTCTCCTGATCTTTTCCAGTGTATATGTATTTTCCAGGAAAAATAAGCTCACGTCTGCATAGTGTTTTATGGTCCATTGTTTTAGCTGGCATTCTCCACTGTCTTATTCCAGAGTATCTCCTCATGCAGTATTTAGGCTTCCTATTGCCCTCCCATTTGCAGCTGGTTTATCCAAAGTTTTAATTCTACCACTTTACAATGTAATCGGTCACGTGTCTTAAGTCTATTTCAATGTATACAGTTCTTTTTTTGACAAAAACATACATGAAAGTTATATTAAGAATCTCATTTTGTGACTGTGTCTAGTTACTTCTCCCAGTGCTGTTGGGCTTGCTCTGCCATTCCCCACATTACCTGCCATCCAGAAGTCGTAAGTCAAGACATCTGGATATGAGTTAAGGATTTTATGCCAGTATAGACCCTAGATCAAATGCTTCATTCGTACCACTCGGAAAACCCAGAATGTCTGTCTAGCCTGCCTACCATTTACAGTGTGCAGATAAAGTCCATCAGAACGGCAGTCTGACCCTTAAACTGGTTTTCTGCTTTGTTTATTATCCATGACGATTCTTTGATATTAAATGTTATTTCTCATTAGACACTGAACCAGAAATTGTTAACACTGGGTGACAGTCCTCGCCGAAGTGAGTGGTTTCACTGAAGTTTGTCCTCTGTCTAGCTCGCTCAATTCTCTTGCATTTATTAGCTGGTCCATCTATGGACATTATGGTTTTCCCTCCTTAAACAGATCTTACTGGCACGGGAGTAGTGTTCCATGTCCACTTAATTATCAACTTCAAAGCAGACTTGATAATTTTTATAATTTTAATGTGCTTCATAACATTGGATTCTTTTTGATGCTCAAAGTGTCACAGCTGTGGCCAGAGAGCTGCACTATGAATTTTGCTTTTGTTATTGATAGTGAGGTAGCCTAAAAAACCTTTAAGGTCTTTGAAAGCCAACCTCCTAGGTGCAGTTGGCTGTCTTCCTCAGGAGCCTGGAAGTTATGTTAACAATTCATCAGACAACCTGAGTACAAAACGTCTCTCACATTTATAGTTGGTATTTGCAGGTTAAGGGGACGTTTAAGCTGATTCCATCTTGGTTTTTGTTAGAACCTCAAACTCACTGTATAGCCAAGGTTGGTTTTAAACTCCTAACCTCCTCCTCCAGGCCCATGAGCTCTGGGGCTCTAGGTGTTTGCCATCATACCTGACTTTTCTTATATTTCTAACATCACTTTATTCTCAGTAAATCAAAGCACAGGCCAACCTATCTGAAGTTCTTTCTGCTTAAGAGTTGTTGGGGTTTTGTTTGTTGTGTACGTGTGTGTGTGTGTTGTTTTTAGATGGGTCTCTAGAACTCATTGTGTAGCTGAGGAGGACCTTGAACTCAAGATTCTGCTTAATTAGTGCTAGATTTAGACGCCTGGGCCACCACGCCCAGCTAACAGTTGCTGTTAAGAATGTCATTTTGACTTTGTTGTTGTTTGCCACACCTTCTTATTGTTGCTTTATATTGGTTTTCATTAAGCTACTGCCAGAAAGTGATCGGGTCCCAGTAGAAGCGTATTAACATAGTAGGTTCGGTTTCTCAGTAACTTCACTAACAATTCCATGAAGACCACTTCCTTCTAGTCCTTTAAGCTGGCCCGCATGGCAGATTTACAGCCAGGTACTTCTGTGCAGGCATCACACCCAAGAGCAGACATATCTGCATTCCGCCAGACTGCCTTCTTAAAGAGCCCATAGTTACAGGACTTAACCTTACAGTAGGAACCTTTGTAAAAGGGCCTACTCCATTTTGACCATTTAAGTAGACTCTAAAGCTTTAAACAACATTACTAAACACTTAACTGTGTACTCCTTAGCACCAGGCTGAAGTCCTAGTGGCCGATAAAAGTAATGTTCACCAAAGAACATTTTATCTACATTTCACCTTCTTCTGTTTTCTTCCAGTTTTCCCATTTGTAACTTTTTAAAAGAATCCTATCATGTACATATACAACTTTTTCTCAAGGTTGGAAAATAGTTTGTTTTATAATGCATCTGAAAATGTGAAATGTTTAACATCCCTTCTATATGTAAATACATCTAAGTATTTTACTCAGAATTGTTTCACATGGAAATTTTGACTTTTTTTTTTAGCCTTAATTCTTCTGTCTCTCCCAGGAAGTCCATGTATCAGCTTGCATGTTCTCTGTGGACCTTAGTAATCAGTACTGAAGATCTTTCTACGCTTTTCTGCCCTGACTCAAATCATCCACACTATAAACCTGGCAGTGACTCAGCGGGTAAAAGTGTAAGCCAAACCTGATAACCGAAGTTCAATCCCCAGGACCAACTTCCCCCATGGGGTCCTCTGGCCTCCATGTGTTGTGGCACACACATACACACGTGTAACTTTCTAAACAGTAAAAATAGGAGCTGGAGTGATGGTTCAGTGGCTAAGAACATTGGGTGCTCTTCTAGGGGATGGTTCAATTCTCAGCACCCACATGGCAGCTCCCAGGTGTCTGCAGCCCCACTTCCAGGGGACCTGGCATCCTAACACAGACATACTTGCAGGCAAAACACCAATGCACATAATTTTTTTAATTGTAAAAATAAATGGGCATTATAGGCAATGACAAATATAGAACTTAAGAGTTAAACCAGCCTTGTTTCGTGGCGGTACAGAAGGCTGTTTTCAGGAGGGTGTCTGTCACAGAGAAACTGTTGCACTCAAATCCTGTATAGTACACTTCACGAATGGATTGAATGTATTTTTAGAACCAAAGATGAGGGCCAAGGACATGGGATGGTCATATACAGACTCTGAGTAGGCTGTAGCAGCTCAGGATGGGATCACAACTGCCCATGTCATCTGTTGCAGAACCAGGAAGAGTTGGTGGGTATGGATCCTCTCAAGGTCTGGGAGACGCCCATTTTGTAGTTTTCAGCGTGTAAAATGTATATTCCATGTGATCCCATTCTGTATGCTTACCTGTTGAGTAGAGAAAGGAGGCACTCGCCTCCAAGTGAGTACTGTGAGGAAGTGAATCTGACCTCTTGTGTACGTGAAGGGCAGCAGGAACCCAGAGACTCTTCCCTGGAATGATAGAGGTGTGCTTTCTGTGTGACAGTGGTGGGGGTGGGTGCCCTTAGGTGGGGATCAGAGAGGGAGGGTCTCTGGTGGGCAGAGAAGTCCTTAACTATTGCCTACCTCTTTAAAGACAGAAAATCAATTTAAACTCTCAAATGAAACTACTTCCTGAGCCTGTAAGCTTCCACGAGTGCAAAATGCTGCTGTCTTGTTTAGTGTTTCAGGAATACTTTTCTAGGATTCAGTATATTGAGATTCTTGACAATGTTTTGAATGCTGATAAAGGTTTGAGAAATGATAATGTATTATCTAATTCTCCAAATATATAGCTAACTGTAAGAAACACCTTAAACCCCACCAGCAAAACTGAAAATTAGCATTGCACCATGGCCTGAATCAGGTGTGAACACCTTGACGACACACATTTCTAACCACTAACCTCAGTTACCTTTCCTGTGAGTGTACCTTCCAATGGTTTGCTCTATTTCATACCTCAAGGATTTTCTAGTCAGAATCAAGGGAGAACAAAGTACTCCAACTGTACTTCATGACTGAGAGGCTCTCTACTTGAAAACTTCCATAAGCTTCAAACTTGAGTGTGACACAGCTTCTGGTCTCAACTTTTTGACTTAAAACACACACACAGCTCTTGCTGGTTTGCAGCTTATTTGTGAATATTATTACTCTTCAATAAAAAGTACTGTTTATTGTGCTTTTGCTTCAATATTTTGGAATAAGATTTGGGGGTTGGGGAAATAGCTCATTCCATAAAGAATTTGTTGTGTAAGCATGAGGACCCCAATCTGATCCACGGAATCCATTTTAATCCACGGAATCCATTTTAAAGCCTCCCTGGCCTCCCTGATGCAAACGACGTCCTGTTAACACTCTGGAGGCTGAGGCTGACTTCTGGCCTCCACACACCTATGTATCTGTACACACACACATAAAAATGACTTGCTGGTACTTATACAAGAAATAATTTTAAAGAGACCTGTTGAGGATTGACACACACACCTTTGTTTAAAAAATAACTGAGAGTTGGGCCTGACCTTTAATCTCAGCTGTCGGGAGGGAGGCAGAGCTGAGTTCAAGACTAGCCTCATCTATACAGTGAGTTCCAAGACAGCCAGAGTTCATAGTCACCCTGTCTCAAAATAAATAAACCACATAAATAAATAAAAATAACTCACCACAGAGTTAATTTTAATCAGTTTTACCAACTCTCAACCACTGAAAAGATGGGGTTGTACTCCTAATCCTCACCCTTTACCTTCTTCACTGCGACCATTTCACTGCTCACTAAACCACCATTTCCTGACTGACTACAAACTGTTCAGATGTAGTGGAAAATGCATTAAATGCTTCTTTCATTTTAAAAAGCATTTGGTGCTAGCTGGGGGTATGTAGGTCATTGGTAGAGTGTTTGCCTAGCATTCAAAAACCCAGCACTCACTACCACCAAGAGAGGAAAACAAAAACCAGTTTGGCCAAAACCTTACTACACAAAATCCTCCTAAGGGTGAAACGCTCATTTTGATGATGGCTGAAGAGTTGAAGAGCTCGCCACACCGGACTTTCTGTGCCAACTGAGGCCTACAACAACAGACAATGGAGCGATCCGCGCACAGCACCAGCCAGAACAAGCCTGGCAGGCTAAGAGGTGCTGGTGCATTAGCCCTTCAGACAACACGGACTAGCCAACAGGGACCAGCTGTCACAGGGCCCTGAAACAGCTGTCACAGGGCTCTAATACAGCACTACAGGGAACTTAGGAATTTTGAATTTTTTTTATTTTTGTGAGGTGGCAACACGTCAACCAAGCACAGGAAGCTCTCAAGCCTGTGAGGCTTAGTTGTATGTCATGTAGCGGGGAGTGGCGCTGAATTTGGCGTAAGACTTGATGACCTTATTTACAGCTTCCAAGAAGTCCTTCTCTGTAGCAATTTTTCGCCGTGCTCGGATTGCAAACATACCAGCTTCTGTACACACGCTCCTAATCTCTGCTCCTGTACAACACAGAGAAAATAAAATGGTTTAATTACAGTGGTCCAAAAGACTGACTGGCAAACAAACTAGACCAGCACTTACCAGTGCTGTTCGGGCACAGTCGGGCTAGCAGCTCAAACCTAATGTCTCGTTCAACACTCATTGAGCGAGCGTGAATCTTAAAGATGTGAGTCCGACCCTAAAAATGAAGGAATTCACATATACTAAAGTGAAAATAGATATCAGAAAGACAAAATTTCAAGAATATTTTTCTAAAATGATTTTTTTTTACCTCTAAATCAGGTAAGCTAAACTCAATTTTTCTGTCCAATCTCCCCGGCCTCATCAGCGCTGGATCCAAAGTATCAGGTCGATTAGTAGCCATCAGGACTTTGATGTTGCCTCGAGGATCAAAACCATCCAGCTGGTTGATCAGCTCCAACATTGTTCTCTGCACCTCATTGTCTCCCCCAGCACCATCATCAAACCGAGCCCCTGGGAAGACAGCAGAGACTCATCTCATGCTCAGGCAGAGCAGCTCCATGCTGGACTGAAGAGACAGGCCTTGTTGCGCAGCCTCCCCCGCAGCTAATGTACACCTACTCTCAAGTCATAAAACTAAAAAGCAAAATATACCAAAACAACACAAAATGAAACAAAAACCATGGAGTCGGTTTTGTGCTGGCCAACTACTTAAGGCTGGGCCTGCCCTGCAGTGTGGTTGATATCCAGAGATAATGCATTGGAGAATATTGATTTCCCTTTCCCAGCAGGTATCAACTGCAAAGAGCTTCTTGGTTAGGGGTGAGATCTTGCATCCATTTCCCCTTCTCAGTGCTGGATTTTTGCCTGGAATGAACCTAGGCAAATCTCTGCTTTAGAAAGAATTTACCATAGGTTTACTTGACAGCTTTCTTTAGAGATCTTTGAAGTTACTCCTTAAGGACATTTTGTTTTCAAATTAATCAAGGACTCTTGTGTAGGGAGTGAAGGGACTACTCTGGCAGGCCTTGCCCTTCCATCCCTTCAGCCTTGCTAAGAACCCCTAGATTACATCCCTAGAGTTAGTCATCAAGGTCTACTGCCCCATTTGGCCACCTCCTCCCAAGGCTGAGCACCAAGTTTCCAAATACTGAAGCCCCGCACACCTCATCCTAACGCAAGGTTTCCCCTCGTGCCTTTATAAACTGCCATTTGCGTATGCGCCTCTTTCTTCCTCCACCCAGAGGCCGTCCTTTGTTCCTGCAGCTTTTCCCTGTCCCCTCTCCATCTTCTCCACCACTGCACCCCGTCCATTCTACCACAGCCCCCCTTCTGCTCTCAAAATTGCACCTGCAAGGTCATTTGCTGCTGCTTTCTGTATGAGTCAGAGAGCTCATGTATGACTCTGTATGAGTCAGAAAGCAGACACTTTAACTTTTTCTCCCTGCTGTGAAAACAGGTGCTTGGTTGTGGCTTGTGCCTAATCCAGGGTCCAGAATGAAGCCCCCACTGGGCGGGGAGCCCCTTCAGGAAGACTTTCAAGATGTCAGCTGTTATTACCTCGGCTGGAGTCTCCAGGTAATAATAATCTGGAGAAGGCTGGAGATCAATTATTCAAAGAGTATTAGGAGGATGTAGAGATGGCTTAGCAGTTAAGAGCACTTGCAGTTCTTACAGAGGACCCCAGCTCTATTCCCCAAATCTTACAGACTGCTCACAGCTGCCTGGACTCCAGCTCCAAAGCATCTGACAAACTTCTGACCTCTGCGGGCGTGCACACACACACGCATGGCATACATTTTCTGAATAAATGAAAGTGGCTGGAAAGATGACTCAGGGTTAAGAGCACACACTGCTCTTGCAGAAGCCCCGAGTCAGGTTCCTGGCACCCATGTCTCAGTCACGACGGCCTGTAGCCTGCTCCCGGGCAGTGTGATGCCCTCCTCTGATAACTGCACTGTCAGACATTCTAAGTAAGCAGAAAAGGCCAAACCCAGGGCAGCTTCCTCTGCACTGGGTATTCAGCACAAGGCACTGACAAAACAAGACACCATTTGGGAAAGACTTCTGCTATGCTGGTGGCTTGGCAGCTCAGGAAAGACTGAATGCCCATCACAGAGGAGCTCCCACAGTTTCAGCAGGCCCTGAGACACCAGATCTGAACTGTGAGCGCGACTGTGTCCGCAGTCTCCAGCCCCAAATGTCCACTCCATGCGTTCCTTCCTAGTCGATCCCCAACGGAAATTAAGTCAACTTGACTCTTTTCTCGCCTATATATTTCTTACCCAGTCATTCTTTTCTCTTTTTTGCATTTTTTCACTTTCTATCTCCAATACATAGCTTGCCCTGGTCTGAAGAGTCTCTGGGGCCTAAGAGATGGGCCTTTTCTGCGTATCTGTTAAAACAGCTTGACCTCAGTAATAACTGAAAGATATTACTGATGATGATTAGGAACTACAAGGGAACCTCTCCATGATGAAAGCAATCTTAAAGAATATGACCACTAAGTTAGTTCCACAGAAGATACTGAAAGCTTTTGAACTAAAAGAACAAGTACATCTAACAAGCTACAGGAAAAAGCCCTACATTGAGAATCTATCTTATCCCAGGCACAATGCCATTCATTAAGAAAACAAACAATGGGCCAGCAAGAGGGCTCAGTGGGTAAAGGTGATTTCACCAAGCTCCTTGACCTGTGTGATACCCAGAACCCACAGAGAAAAAGAGCAAACAGATTCTGGAGAGCTGCACTCCGACCTCAGTGTGTGCTATGGCATAGACACACAGACACACTACATTCAATTGTCTGAGGAAAAGAAAGGAAGAAAGAGAAAATGAGTAACAGACTCTGGAGGGTGTGACAATAAGTCCTTACACACCGCTGGGGATAGTGTAGTCTAGTCTAGTCATCATGAATTCTTCTCAAAAAAAAACGACAACATTAACACTAAATCTTCCAGACGATCCAGCTGTACACTCCTGGGTATTTACCCAGAGGACGGCAGACATCACAGACACACCTGCACGTCAATGCTCACTGCAGCATTAGTCACAACAGCTACATTAAGGGCCCAACTTAGCTATCCAACAACAGAGACATCAACAGAGGAAAGGCCACACATGTACATGGTGGAATGTCATCAGAACTCTACTACCTATCACTTGAAGCTTTTACGGAACTCAATCCTATACCAATTCTTTAAAATATCATCCAGGGATGGTCAGACAGCTTGGAGGCCTGGTACCCACACAGTAGGAGAGAACCAGCCCCCATAGGATGTCCTTTAACCACACGCGTACTATACATGGTGGCTGAATGACAATGACCCCATAGGCTCATAGGAACTGCCACTATGGGGAATTATGGCCCTGTTGGAGGAAGAGTGCCACCAGGAGCAGGCTTTGAGGTCTCGGATGCTGGCCAGTGTCTCTCTCTTCCTGCTCCCTGCCAATCCAGATGTAGAACTCTCAGCTCCTTCTCCAGCACTGTGTCCACCTGTGTGATGCCATACTTCCCGCCATGACAATAATGGACGAAACCTCTGAACTGTAAGCCAGCCCCAAAGAAGTGTTCTCCTTTATAAGACTTGCTGTGGTCATGGTGTCTGCACAGCAACAGAAACCGACTAAGACATGACAGCACTGTACATGTGCATGCAAACACACACAAATAGTAAAGATAACTAAATCAATAAAAATCATCCATACCTCCAATGGCATCAATTTCATCAAAGAAAATAAGGCAGGCTTTTTTCGTTCTGGCCATTTCAAAAAGCTCACGAACCATTCGGGCCCCCTAGTGAGAAAATTTGATTCATTACTACAGAGTTGATTTTAAAATCTTTTCAAGTACAATAAATAAACTATACTGCACAGTTTTAAACACTTTTTCTAACAGCATTCTCAACCATTAGCACCTAAGCTTTTTTTAAAAGACTGATGTTTGAGCCAGGCGGTGGTAGCGTACACCTTTAATCCCAGCACCTGGGAGGCAGAGGCAGGCAGATTTCTGAGTTCGAGGCCAGACTGGTCTATAGAGTTCCAGGATGCCAGGGATACACAGAGAAACCCTACCTCAAAATAAATAAATAAATAATATAATATAATAAAACAAACAAAAAGACTAAAGTCTCCTATCTGTATTATCAAATGAAATCTTAGCCTTAACACAGTACCACACCATCTTCCTGACTCTCTAGCTATTCGATAGCACAAAGGTTACGATGAGAAGTGATCACTTTTTAAAATTTTTTTTTAATTTTGCATGTTAGCATTCTTAAGTACGATAAGCAAAACTTGAGGAAATCAAAGTACTTGATCTGTCACTTGGAATTACTGATCACTGAATCTGATTAAGCTTTGATCTAAATATTAAAATTAAAATACTAAGTCATGTAGCCCTTTTGGCAATCCTTAAGTATACTAAATGGTATGTTTTAGATATCATATATGCAACCCTAGCCTTTAACCTAAATGTACGTTCTTAGCTAACACTTTTGTGCTTGTGTGTGTAGACACCCAAGCCCACCCACACAGACAATCCAGGTTTTCTACTGTGTGTGTGTGTAGACACCCATGCCCACACATACAGACAATCCATGTTTTCTACTGTGTGTGTGTAGACACCCATGCCCACACATACAGACAATCCATGTTTTCTATTTCTCACTAAACCTTTGGCTACTGTCCCTGAGAGAAATTTTCATTTACCCAGCACTCCTGGGGTTTTTACCTCGCACACCCAAATGGCACTAAATGCTGTTCTTCTGGGAGGAAACATGTTGATCAGAATTTCAAATGGCAGCTTATTTGCAATTATTTTCTAATCTTATGCATTTATCACAAATCTTTCACAGAGCAATGAATGCTTTAATTTTGACAAGTTCACTTACCTCTCCGACATATTTCTGCACGAGCTCAGACCCGATAACTCGAATGAAGCAAGCGTCAGTCCTGTTAGCAACGGCCCTAGCACAGAGCGTCTTGCCTGTGCCCGGGGGACCAAACAGCAGAACACCTTTTGGAGGCTCAATCCCAAGGTTAACAAATCTCTCTGGCTGTGACAGAGACACAAATTTTACACTTACCACTTCTCATAATAAAAATATAAAATGATATAAAAATAGTATTTTCACTTTAAAAAATTACAGTGCTTAAAAATTCCATTATTTGATCCTGTGTGTTCCATTATCCTCCAAGATCTACCCTGTTTCTTCTACAATAACAGTAATTATCTATAACTCAACAATAACTTAACAGGCTACCCCCTAATTTCCTTTATCAATCTAAGTAGCAGATCTGTCTTTTAAATACACCTGGCCACTCAATTCCTGTTTGCGCTCTCCTGAAATTTAACCATTTTCCACACCTCCACCCTATCAAAAGTTTTCATTAATAAAATGCTCAAAAAGCTATGCACTATACAAGCAACGTTAGCGCTCACCGCACAGCAGCTCACTATGTCTTCACACTCAGGATGCACTACACAAGCGACATTAGTGCTCACCGCACAGCAGCTCACTGCATCTTCACACTCAGGACGCACTACACAAGCGACGTTAGCGCTCACCGCACAGCAGCTCACTGTGTCTTCGCCACCCGGTCACTTACATGCAGCAGAGGTGTTTCAACCACTTCTCGCAGCTTCTCAATCTGCTCCTTGCAGCCACCAACATCGCTGTAAGTGACATCAGGCTTCTCCTCCACCTGAGAAAGAGGACACAGCCCGTCAGAGCACCGGATTCTCCCAGGAACCAGGTGTAACAAGCATGCACACAGAAAGGCAGTTAGAGCTGTTCTAGGTCAGGACAGTAACCGATCCCAGTTTCCCAGAACTGTCTGTTGAGCTACATATTCTGACATAGCAAGTGACAAATACTGTAAAAATTTCCCAAATATTTTTTTAATCTCTGGTAACTTTTTGGTGCATTAGTTGCTTAAAGGCTTCAAACTTTTTAGGAAGAGATGCAGCTGTTGTTGTTTTCTTTGTTTGGGGTTTTGTTTATTTTATGAGATAGGCTTCTGCCTTGTAGCTCAGGCTAGCTTCAAAGGCTTTCATTCATGGCAATCCTTCTGTCTAAGCCTCCCAAATGACGGGATTACGGATATCAGTCACTATGCCTGGCTCACAATTATATTAAAGAATGTGAGTCGCTTTCCCCATGTTTCTTACCTGCATCATGGTAACTGTTGGGTCAATCTTAGGAGGTAGTGGAATGTGAATTTGGTATTTATTTCTGTCCACACTAAGAAAGTGAAAATAAAAAAAAATAGATGCTCTTTAAATTTTCAGAGGACTTTTTCTGGCTAGTATTTATCTTGAAAATCACATGATAGGTAAGCAAAAGAGATAGAGTCCCAGAAGTTAAGAAGACTAAGTTATTATGTATCCCAGTTAATCCTCAGTAACTGTTCTCAAGCATGTACTGCCTTTACCTTAGCTGCAAGTCTTTAATCAGGACACATAAAGTCATGCATAGGAAGCAACGTGGGAATGGGAAGGCTACGCTGGCGTGAAGTCAGGGAACTCGCAGAGAAGAGAACATCATGAGGTATGTTAATCAATCCCCCTCACACTCCACGGCATTCTGCACACTCATTCACAACAAAGCCACAGTGAGAACTTACCCAACTCTCATCCCTTCCTCAATGTCAGTAGGCGCCACCTGATCACTGAGATCCACCACAAACTTGGCAAACTGCTTCACATTGATAATGTATTTGGGGTCCTCTGAATCAGCATTGATTATCTTCGTACACCTAGCACAGCAAAAGGCTTCATGAGAGGAAGAAATCCAAACCACTAGCAGGAAGCCCAGGGCACGCGGGGTAGCACAGAGCAAGTGTAGACCACAGCTGCTGAAACTGGGCCACTGCTCAAGATCCTCCTGGGCTCAGCCCACAGGACACTCAACCTTAGCCAAGCCAGAGAAACTTCAGATAATACCCTTCCCCAGGAAGACTAAACCCAAAAGTTTCCTTACTGGTTTCCCAGCTTGATTTTGCTTTTCACGTCCCTTTAATATCAGGGACACTTTTCATCTTAGGTGACTATCTTCTTTATTAAGAATATAGCCATGTGTCTTATAGCAAATTCAGTAATTTATGTGTTTTCACTTTTTTTCTTGGGTTCACATTTTCAATCCATTTTTGTTGTTATTTTTAATGGGAAAGCATTCACTCTCTGAGAGCTCTGATAGAAGTTAACATACAATACCACGTGTGTCAAAGTATCTAATAAGACAGAAACAGAATATAGAACTCATATTAAGCAGCTATTGCATAAGCCGCAGCAACAAATACAGAGAATACAGGAGAGCCCCAGAGTGTGCATACGGGCTGAGGGTGGGAGCGCTTTGTGTGTGCAGCGCATGTACAGGGCCGTTTTCTGTCGCCAGCACAGGTCTTCTAAGGGAGAAGCTGACAGGCCTGCTGCTCCACAGACAGGGGCAGATGTTGGTATTTGGTCTAACACACAGCTGAAGTGGACAGTAAACGTGCGGTCCACCCTGATGTGGCCTCCTGGTGCCAGGACTACGTCACGACTTAAAAAGTAGGCTGAGGAGGTTTTTCCACACTGTAATCCCACACTTGGGAGGCAGAGGCAAGAGGATCACTGCAAGTCTGAGACCAACCTAGGCTACAGAGTGAGATCCTATCTTTAAAAAAAGAAGTAAATCTTCAGAAACTTTAACTTCTAGAATGGTTGGAACAGCTTACAACTTAAATTGAACAAATTTTCTTTAAAAATTAAAAGGAAGTAAAGAGGTATACCTTTGCTAAAAGCAAACAAAATTTCCAAACAAGGTAGTTATGCGATGTGGGAGGTCCTTCTGTAGATGTGTTGCTTTTATTGGCTAATGAATAGAGAAACTGCTTTGGGCCTATAGCAAGGCAGAATAGAGCGAGGTGGGGAAAACTAAACCAAATGCTGGAAGAAAGAAGGCAGTGAGACACCATGGAGCTGCCAGCTGGAACCTTGCTGGTAGGCCACGAGCCTCATGGTAAAATATAAAATAATGGAAATGGATTAATTCTTGATGTCAGAGCTACCTAGCAATATGCTGAAGCTATTGGCCAAACAGTATTGCAAATAACATAGTTTCTATGTGATTACTTTGGGTCTGGGCAGCCGGGAACGAATGAGCAGCCTCCTTACTACTACAGTTATATCTTTAATAGAAAACTCAAGGGGCTGGTAAGAAGGCTCAGCACACAAAGGGGCTTCCCATCAAATCTGAAGTCCTGAGTTTGCTCCCTGGACTCCACACGGCCAAGGAAAGGACCACAGAAGTTGTCTTCTGACCCCTCACTCGTGCTGTGCACACCCGAGTGCTCACACACAAATAAATAAATGTAATAAAGATTGTTTAAGGACTCCATATTTATTTCCATGCATGCAGACATACAGGAGCTGTCCGTAAACGGGTAGGAAGAATCGCTGCAGCGTGAGAACTGGGGTTTTCATATTGTGCCCTGTATTTTCTGAGGATTCTTAATAACTACTTAAGGCACAGAATGTTAACCCCACATATTTGTAGAAAGTTTTATTTATGAAATGTTAAACAAACAAACAAACGGATTTAAGCTACTGCATTAGCCCCAAACTCTAAATGTGCTTAGCAATAAATACCACAGAGGGCTGACATACCTCGCTACCTGCAGCGGCTGCTCACTCTGAAGTGTCTGTTTATCTGCGGCCAGATCCCAGAGGGCTGGTGGAGCCAGGCCAGTGTCGGACTCTTTAATACCTACAAAGAGAAAGATGAGAAAATTCAGCAAGATGTAGTGCATCACCCCAAACTAACTTTCTCTATCCCAGCACTACTGGCATTCCAGGTTGAATAACTCCTTTTCCAGCTTCTGTCCTTATGCTCTGTGGGATGCTTAGCAGCATCCTGGCTTCTAGACATACCTACCATCAGGACCTGCTTTCTGCACATCACGGGGCTCAAGTTGCCTTCGAGTACTGCGGAATGCCTTCAGACTGAATCATTACTCTATAGCCTCTACCCAGACAGAATCATTACCTATAGACTCTACCCAAACCACTGTCCTAAAGCAATCAAAGCCAAAATCAAAGTCATGTATACTTGACTTTTTTTTTATTTTTTTGGAATTACAGGACTTCACTATTTAAATTTCCAAGTGCCAACAACCAGGCAATAGCCATAGTGAATAACATTGTGTTTTTACTAAATTTAAAATTTTGATATATTAGAGTTTACTGAACTAGGCTTTGACCAGCAGAAATATTACTTGTGTAAAGGATGCTACCTAACTGCATGAGGATTAAACACAGTTGGAAAAGTATATATGAAAAGAGAGTGTTAAATGAGGTCATTTAACATTTAAGTTTTTTTTTTTAACATTTCTGTAACTTACGATTTTACTTCAAATTTGTATTTAAAATCTTACAGCACAAGCAACAATTCATTTAAAGAAAGGAGGCAGGAATGGATACGTACCAGTGAGCTCATTAATTTTTTTGAGAAGTTGTTGAATGTCATCCTCAACCTGCTTGATCTGCCTAGAGTACGTGCTCTGGCCCTGGGTGGCAAAGACCAGTTTAGTTAGACCGTCTGAACATCAATACTTAGGAAATCCCAGACACAACTCTCTATGGCAACAGTCTACTAGCCTTGCTGTGTCAGGGCTGGGCAGTGAAAGGAGGGAGACCTTTCTAGACATTTCCTACGGCAGTTCTGCATTTTCTGACCTGTACGTGATCTGCACCAAGCTGGCCTCATACTTGTGATAATGCTGAGTGCTGGGCAAAAGGTGTGAGCCAGCACACCCAGCTGAAGTAGCATATGTCTAAGCACTTAAATTTTCCATTCAAATCTAATTTTGCCATATATTTTAAATACACTAACATTTGCACAAGCCACTCCAAACATCTTCGACACACCACCACCCACTCTCAGAGGCCATGTACAGATCAGGAGCAGTTAAGATGCTGCAGACCCAACCCACTGTGGTCACCTAGACAGAACTGGGGCAGGTAACCTCCTCTTAGTTAGTATGAACTCTCTGACATGCCCTTCTAATCAGTTTAGAAAAACAAAATAAAAACAATTCTTGTTTAAACACAAAACATCTACTTTTTGTAGTCATTTAAAAAGACTTACGTAAGTTTTCAGTAAGGCAATATCCCCTTCATCCAGAGCTAGAACAAAACAGAAATAATACATGACATGAGGTTCAACAAGAGAGGGCAGCTGGTCAACTTTCCTGTTCAAATCCAAGTGTTCTGTCTGAGTTCCAAAAACAGTAAGAATGGGGATGAGGAATTGATTACACGGTATTACACACTCAATCACTATTTTATACACTTTATGTACTGCACATATAAAACATACCCATTATGGCGCTTAAATAATCATGCTATAGTCAAACAATGAAATACAAGGCAGCCAGCCAGTCAGTGGTAGTGGACACTTTTAATCCCAGCACTTGGGAGGCAGAAGCAGGCGGATCTCAGTGAGTTTGAGGCCATCCTGGTCTACAAGGCGAGTTCCAGGACAACCAGGACTGTTACTCAGAGGAGTCTTAGGTGGTCATTAGCTAAATGTTATCAGTGGTTGTCTGGTATAAAAATGATTTGTAGTCTCTCTGTAAATGATACATAGTCTATACTTCTTTAATGGATCAGTGTGCATTGTAACTAACATCTAATTATGATTCTCAAGTCAACAGTCACGTGCTTCTGTGGGCATTCAAGAGCACGAACAGAGAGCCCTCCCCTCCTGCCCTGAGTCTCTCACAGGTGACATGGCTGTAGGAGACAGTGCAGCACAGGCTAAGAAGCTCAGCTACCATCAGCCTGACAGACCTGAATTCCAGCCTCAAGCCGGTAACATCACTTCTGACAGAGTGGTTCACTGTGCAGACTATTTGCACAAATAACAGTCTATGCAGAATACCAACTTCCTTCTGAGAGCCTGGACTCTTGTTAAGTGCTAGGCAAAGCCTGCCTACCTATCCACTCCCAGTAAGAACAAACTGGGCACTGACACCAAGTCCCCAACAATCTTCCCTGACTGGCAATTATTTTAATCACGCTGTCATATCTTGTTGTCAAGACAACCAGGAGCATCTGCAATTCTTCTTCCTGTTCCCCTGGACGTCACCTCATGTCCTCTGTCCCTTCTGTCCTTGCAGATTTTGCTTTGTATCTTTTACCACAATAAAGTTCCACAACATGTCCTACAAACTTTAGAATCTAATGGTCGTCCTAAGAATCCTTAACACACCAGCACATTCCAATGTGGCAACCCAGAAGGCAGAGAAATCAGAGTTTTAGCACCAACATGAAGTCAAAACAATTAACTGTCTTTCCAGTCTTGGCTGCCATGGGTCTCAACAAAGGCCACAGGTGTGTTTATGCCTCACTAAACATACCAAGTTCTTTGAAAATATGGTCTAGGAGGTGTGTGCCTTTACAAATGCTGTTTTTCAAGGTGTCCAAGAACAAACGGAGCTCAAGTTCATCAAGAAGGAGGAGATGGACCAAAAGGAAAATAGCAAGGAGCTGAGCAACCGAGTAGCCACAAGGAAAGCGGCTGCCAAGAAGGACTGATCCTACCCTGCTGGCCACCACCCACAATAAACCTTTATAAACTGGAGAAGAAAAAAAAAGGTTAGCTGAGAATTACATTTGAGAAGAGACAGTTCAAGATGCAAACAGATGAAATCACCAGAAAGAAAATTTCAGAGAAACTATTACAGGACACAATGAAGGAAAAAGAAACAGCAAAAGGGACAGTAAGCAATGACGGTCACCTAGGAAAGGTTAGCAAGGCCCAGGGTCACCTAGTAAAGCAGTGGACAGTCAGGACAACAGACCAAAGAGTCACTGTATAAGAGACAGAGATTAAATATAAATGTATTGTGTACTATGGATATGCTATTCCATCCCACAAATACCATTATTGCCAAACTACGCTGGAGCCAATCAGTAAGAACTATGCCAAGAGTTAATCTAGCTCCTTCTATTTCCAAGCTTATCCTTTCAGCCAGCTAGGCAATAAAAGGAGGAAAAAAAAAAGAGAGTGGGGGAGGGAAGGAGGGAGAAGGGAAGGAAAAAAGAAAGGAAGGGGGAAGAAAGAGGGAGGGATGGGAAAAGAGACAATGAAACAGAAACACACTGTCTCAACTTTTTTGTTTGTTTGGTTTTGGTTTTTTGAGACAGAGTTTCCCTATGTAGTCCGGGAACTTGCTCTGTAGACCAGGCTGGCCTTGAACTCAGAGATCTACTTACCTCTGTCTCCTGAGTGTTGGGACTAAAGGCGTGCGCCACCACTTCTGTCCTCAACTGTATGTTTTTAAGACAAAGTAGACATTAATTGAGTCTGGCCTCAAATGCATGTTTTTAAGACAAACATTAATTACAGGAACAAAAGGAGAAAATTCTGTACCAACACAAAGTCCCAGGGGAGAAATACACCAGGAACAGAGATGAGGTTAGGTGTGAAAGAATCTGTGTTTGAGTTCTCAAGGCAGAACGGAAAGAAGGATAACATGGAAGAGACCTCCCGGGGAAGAGAGGAAAGTCACTAGGCAGGAACCCAGGCTGAGGGCTTGAAGAAAAGGCAAGAGGCTTGATGGAGACCACTCTGGCTAGCAAAGTGGGGTCCGCATTCACAAGACAACAACCAGCAGCAAGGGCCCGGTGGTTGAAAACTTGGAGTAACCTGACCAACAAGGTTAAAGTGGTTTGAACAATGTTGACAGCCTACGTGCAGAAAAAGACATGAAACAATGAAATTTCCAGGGTTAAAAAAGGGAGAGAAATTTGCCATGTTTGAAGTGAAAATGGAGTCTACTATGGAAACTGTCCCCTTCTGAGACTCGGATGGGGGTTAGAATCCCCAGAACTGGAGAGATCCCAGGGAGTCCCAACTGCAGACAACACTTAAAATGATGCCACAGAACCAAAACAGGGGCCAAAAAGGGGGGGGCTTAAAAATGCAGCAACCTCTGGGGGAGGCTTCAATAAAACACGGTCACCTATCTGTAAGTTACCTTAGGAAAACTATTTCATTCCTCTAGCATTTATTTCATCATCTAACACACAGAGAACTTTCCCGATACAGTGTTTCTGTAAGGATCATAGAAGATACACATAGAAGATACACATAGAAGATAGATACACAGAGAAGATACACATACAAGATACACAGAGAAGATACACAGAGAAGATAGATACACATAGAAGACACGCGCTTATGTCACATTTGACCTCCAAAATAATCTTATTAATACTTATGAAATAATATATCCAGAGAAAGACATAGGTTACAATAAAGAGATGAAATACAAACTTTCAGAAAGCTTTCCAATAGGTCCTGAGAAACTTCCAACGGTGTAAAACACTTTCAAGGGGAGCGGCAGAATGAATGAAGATTTTAAAAAAGAAGAAAAATAAGAAGCTTTCTCTGGGGAAGAGACATAAAATGTAAAGGAAGAGGTCGAGTTTGTTATGAAAGGGAAGACTGAGACACAACACTTAAAAGTAGTTGTCTTTAGGGTAAAGAAGTAAAAATAAAGCATCAAAGACTAGAAAAAATAGAAGAAACTATATCTAAAAACGGTGACCACATCTTACGCACTGAATGAAAAAAACAAGTCTAGTCTCTATGGGGAGCAATTTTGGCAACCCTGCTTCTAGAACTTAGTCTGTAACTTCGATGTGCTAAGTTTTAGGACACGATCATTTGTAGATGGGAACATCCGAATTCTCCATCGATTTGTGCAGCCATAATATGGGACATTTTGCACAGACACAGCACTTGCTATCATGAAATCGCTAAATGCAAGATGCTGATACACAGCAGGATACATTATGATAGATACCCACACACACCTGCATACACACACACACACAGTCTTGCTTCCATATGTATTAAAAATGCCTAGAAAAAACGTACAACGACTGGAACCGGCACTAGCTGGAATCTGGGGAAAGGATGCGAGACTTGACCTCTTCTGACTCGAGTTTTGAGCCATCGCCTTCCAGGGTTGCCGCCACACCTGGGGAGGACAGGAGGGGCCGGGAGGAAGAACTCAACCCCACCAGGCTGGCCACCTTTTGCAGGCCTGCAAGGCCACGCTGGGTATGGAGCGTCAAACGCCTGGCAAACTATTCGATACAAGAAATTAAAACACTTAAAAAAAAAATCGGTGATCAAAAGAAGCTTCCAGAGCCTGAAGTGAGCGAGGAAGAGACGGGCGGGAGCGGCGGCCCGAGCCTGTCACCACTCGGGTCCGGACTGAGCACCGAGGCGGCTGGGAGCTCCAGCCCGTGTGCGCTCACCTCGGATGGGCTTGTCGTCCTTCTCATCCTCCTTGGTTTTCCGCTGGTCCGCACCTAAGTAATCAGGCATCTTGGGGGCCGTAAGAGCCTCAGCGTCTGGGGGATTACGCAGCACCTTCCTCGCTTCCGGCGGTGCTTTCCCTGTCTCTTCCCCACCGGAAGTAGAACGGCGCTCCTGCGCTTATTTACTGTGCGCTCGGGTCTGGAGGGCCTCTGTGTGCGCAGGCTCAGACTTCCCCCGTCCCTCCCTGAGCCTGGTCTTCTTGGTACCGGAACGGGAACTTTCAGCTCCCGTTCAGCCTGGTTCAGCTCATGAGTTTAAATTTGATTCAGTCATTAATAAATAATACACACAGTCAGGGGCTTGTTAAATTTCTAAATTTTAATTTCCCCTTCATCTCACAAGATTGGGAAGGCGCTAAACAACATGTTTGTAAAGTGCTTGGCATTTTAGATGATGTTAATTGGTGGCTGATCTACAAAGGCAACGCATTTCTGTGGGAATGTGTATCCAGGATATACAAAGAGCTACAACTCAACAAGAAAACGATCTGCTTTTTATGATGGGAGAGGGAAAGAATGTGTAAAAGATGGGGGAAAGAAAGATGGGTACAGAACTTGGGCAATCGCTTCTCTAAAGGAGAGACACAAATGCCAATTAACACGTGAGAGATTGTTCAGCCCTGGGAAAATGCAAATCAAAAGCAATTTATTCTCTTCAGACCTCAAACTTAAAGAGATCTGCTTTCCTGAGTGCTGGGACGAAAGGTGTGCGCCACTATGGATGGCTGGTTGGGTTTTCTGTTTTGGTTTTTTTTTTTGATGACTTTTTTTTAAAAAAAAAAAGACAAAGTTGGAGAGGATGTAGGGGAAAAGGCTAGAACTAGCGTGTGCTGTTGGTGGGTAACACGTTGCAATGGTTCTTGAAGACAACTAAAATATAACCTATATAAGCTAGCAATTCCACATCTGAATATATAATGCCAAACAGTTGGAAGTGGAATTTCAAAGAGATACTTGTACAGCCATGTTCATAGCTACATTGACAATAGGCCAAAAGAAAAACAGCCCAAGTATCCATATACAGATAAATGGATAAACAAAAATGTGGTGTGTGAATATAACATTATTCAGCCTTAAAAATAAATTCTGTGGCCATTTACTAGTAAATAAACCACTCACATAGACAATGTTTAATAACAAGATATAAAATAAAATATAATTCCACTTGTATGAGGTACCTAAGGAGCCGGGGTGGTTTATGACAAACCTGAGCACCTGAGAGATTGAGACAGGATCGTCACGAGTCAGAGGCGGCCTGGCTGACATCGTGCCTGAAGTTCTTTTTCAAAATTATTCCCCACGCCTTGGCCTGGTGCGAGGAAAGCAATCCTCCCCCAGGCGGGAACTGAACAGCCCCGGAACAGTTCCTTCGAGCTCCGAGTCTCCAGCCGGGATCGCATCCGCGGAGGAA
>LOJH01018608.1:1187-16665 GCA_001685095.1 Ellobius talpinus
CACACACACACACACACACACACACACACACACACACATTTGATACATGTCCCTAAGGTTAAATGCCTTAGGCAGGTCTGTTTCCAAATTCTAAATTCCAAAGACATGGATCTGATTGGCTATTTTCCCAAAAATAATTTTTGAGCCAGGCTATGCAAGCCATAGGTTTCTTGCATTGCTGAAACAGGGCCTTGGGGTACATGCACCTCCCCGGTCCAATAACCATCAGCCAGATGGTGTAAGTCACAGGGTGCCTCTCCATAACAAATCTAGTTATTAGTTAGCAAGGGCCTCAGCAGCTGTCCTTAGAAGGGGCTTAGGAAATAGCAAGCCATTATAAACAAGTCTAGGACAGCTTTGATAATTTTGCTCAACTGAGAAACCATTTTCTGCTCAGATATTAATCAAGAAACAATTCTTTCTGCCAAAAGCAGTATAACGAAATATGCTTGCAATTGCGGCAGTGGGAAAGAATACAGAGGCAGCTGGCCAGAGCACACAGAGCAAAACCCTGGACTGTGCAGAGAGACTTGCAATACTAACAGAGAAAGAAGAACTCTATATTACAGAAAATTCATCAGTTTTCAGTACAAAAAAGAATTGCTCTGGCCAGTTCTGAAAAAAAAAAAGATAATTCATTAGATGGATATATGGAGACACTCGGGCCTAAGAAAAACTCAAGGGGCAATTGGGTCACTTTCAAATAATCTAAGTTAGAAAGGACAACTTAATACATTCATCCAGGTGTGGTACATTTAGTATGAGCTAGTCCAACCATTTTCAGGTCACTCTGGCACCTATTCAAGTCTCAGGATTCTAAGAATGCCCATACTAGGGGAGCAAGGTACATCATTGACCAGCTACGTCCAAGTAAAAAGCTGAGTGGGGTTGTGTGTGTGTGTGTGTGTGCATGTGCGCATGTGCACGCGTGCCTGTGTGTGCATGTCTGTGTGTCTGTGTGTGCATGTGTGTATACAGCGTATAGCGTATAAGGGGAATGCACATGTATGTGCCCATGCATTTTTATGTACATGGACGTGGAGGCAAGATGTAGATGTTGAGTATCTTCCTAAATTGCTCTCCACACTATCTTTTGAGACAAGGTCTCTTCCTAAGCCAGGAACTCATTGATTCAGACAGACCTACTGGGCTATGAGGTCTAGGCCTTTCAGCACTGAGATTACAAGCATGAGTCACCTCACCTCGCTTTTTGTGGGTGCTGAGATTCCAAACTCAAGTCCTATGCTATGCAAGCACTTTCTCCACCAAACCATCTCCTCAGCAGTCACGTGAGTGCTTTATAAAAGATGAGAGTGGGGCCTGTGAAGTGGAGAAAAGTATCTGTGACCAGGCTTGAGGAACCTCAGCTTAACTCCCAGAACCCCACATGGTGGATAGAAAATTGACTCCCTCAAATCATTCTCTCTCATACACAGACAGATACACACACAAATAAATAAATGTCAAAATGAAATTTTTACAGATAAACTGAAATGGCTACTGGACAGAAAACTGCACAGTGTGTCTTATGGGAATGGTCTCCCAAGCAACGAGCAACTTGTAGATGAAGTTGTCCGAATAGGGTGTGAAAACAGTCTCCTTAAGAATCCTGTGGGAAACACCGGTTAATAACCTAAAATCTGAACAGATGCAAATAAGACTCAGTCAGATCTTCTACTGGAGAAAAGCAAAGATAAACAAAACACTTCTCATGTGACAGAAGCCCCCCATCCTACCCCACCACACCCCATTCCCAACACTGCTCACTTTTTACCTCCTTTCATCTCCGCATCAATACCACCAAGCTGTCAGGTGAGGCCAATGGACAGCAGTGAACGTGGCTTTCAGGAAACTCTAGGGAGGAGGTAGGTGTGTTGGAATCAAACCCTGGGCCTCTGGTTCCACTATCCATTCTCCCTCAGGCCCCATGAGCAGAGCCAAGACTGGGACAGGAACTAGCAAAGTTCGTGCAAAACAAAAGGAGAAATCTAAGACTAGGAAAGAAGAGTAGCTCTCCTACCATGCGCCAAATGAAAGAACGCACAGCTAACGTTCTGTTAAGAAATGGATCTGTGACACATTACTTACATTTCTGGACTATGGAGATTCTGAGGTTAATTACTTCATGAGCTTCTTATCCAAATGATAGAATCAGGCCTTCCCCACCCATCCTGTCCTGCTCTTCCCTCAGGCTTGTTACCGATTATGGAAGCGATGACTAAAGTTTGGATGTGTTTTTGTTTATGTTGTGACATGAGGGAAATATTTTGTAAGGCTTCTCTACCCTGACTTTAAATCACATTTAAATAACAAGAAAAAAAGAAAAACCACTAAGTTGATTAACTTCATTCTGTCTTCGTCCAGGAATGGAAGGGGGAAGATGAGAGCACTAAGGAGCACCTGGCTACAATAGGCTGCAGCCCATCATTGGTCACCTGTTTATGTTGCAAAGTTTGAAGCATTCCAGCTCTTTCCCTTCCTGTTTGTCTTCCTGGATGATTCCAATGGAACCCACATTACAACTGTTTGTAAACAAGCGAAGAGTATGTGCATGGAAGGAAAGGCTTGTCTACTATTGTAGATAAACTTAAGTCATGTGTACTAGGAGAAAAAAAGAAAACCAAACATTAGTTCTAAATTAACAAATGCACCATGTTTTTGTCTCCCACTCAGGTTTGCTGCTTATAGTATGGCTGATTGCCCACTGACGGTAGACTAAACTGTGTACAGTTGCGGAATTCCACGAGCAGTACACACTTAACCATGTGGCAAATGGGAGTAGGAATTTCAGTGTGTTCTGTTTCCTAATCCTTCTTCTTTCTTTGTTCTTGACTTTCTTCCTACAAGTGAAAAAAAAAGTATGGAGACCTATGACTAGAGAAGCTCCTGAATATATGTTAAAATGGAGTTCCAATGACAGGAAACAATGCCTCTACTAGACACCATTGGAATGAAGCCTACTGCTAAGGAACAGGATACCTCTCTTGGAGTCGTTGCCCAGTGAGGTCCACAGATCCCTAAACATTACACACTATTTCTAATGATATAAGTTACACCCTAACACTTGACAGTAAGACCATCTTGCTGAAGTCGCCACATGATTGAGTTAGAGAACATGAAGAAATCAAGTTGATACTCACCTGGAAGCTTCATCCAATAGTTCGCTGTCATAGTACGGGAAGTGCTACTTATACTAATGGAGGAGAAAAATAATCATTGGTCTCACCAAGTGTGAATCATTTAAGCTACCGTGACTGATCTGGCATGACATGCCCACTAGAACAACGATAGCATGAATGCCATGGCAGGAACCCACCACTTTCTGGTTGGGTTTAAGGCCAACTCCACAAGGTGAAACATGTGTCTGGCATGATTATCAGGAAGAGATAAGTGGCAAGATAGGTCCCATGTGAAAACCTACTATAAATATTCTGCTATTAAACATGGTATTAAGCTGACTCCTAATAACTCATGGTTATACCCATAGATTAATGCACCTCACAAGCTTCATCTGGGAATCTTCAATTTGTGGGAGATAATGATTAACACAAAGACACACAACTAACTGGTCAAGGCACAAAGAATAAGAAACTCTAAGTTCTCAGTCCTAAATGAAACATCTATATCACATAGTCTCCTCTCAAGACTCATTGATCATTGTGGAGGAAGGGACAGTGGATGAATAGGAAACAGAATCTTCTGGACAAAGTGTGGCAGTTGCCCTTATGAACTCACAATGGTTATAGCATTATCCACAAGACCTCTGCAAGCTCAATCCAGACAAAACCCTGGCATGGAGAGGAGAGGTGGGCATGAGATCCCACATAGAGCTGCAGCGCTGTTAGTGACTGACTACTGGAAAAGAAGGAATCAGTTTTCCTTAAAAGTGCAGCCACTAGAAGGTCAACCACACTCCAGTGAAAACCCATACATCCAAGAATAAAGGAACGGAACTAACTGGTTTTAAAAAGAGAAAGGAACATGTGGTGGATAGAAAGAGGAGACTTTATCTTATAGGAGTTGGGGAGAGGTGTATATGATGACAGTGGACTAAACCTCTGAAACTGTAAATGAGCTCCAATGAAATGTTTTCCTTTCTAAGAGTTACCATGGTCATGGTGTCTCTTCACAGCAATAAAGCCCTAACTAATACAGGTTTTCTATGCACTGTCTTTATTTTCATACTCTGATGTTTCTTCTTAAAAACAATCACTACCTCAAAAAAAGACTGATCTACAGCAGTAAATAAGAAATTAGAAGCCCAAAAAACATTAGATTTAAGAGCTATCATTAAATTTTAACCACTTTTATTTCTTTGGTTTTTTTGAGATTTTTATTTATTTTTATTTTATGTGTATGAATGCTTAAATGTATGTCTGTGAATGACATGTATGCAGTACCCACAGAGGTCAGAAGAGGGCATTGAATCACCTGGGACTAGAGTTACAAATGGTTGTGAGTTGCCATGGGGGTTCTGGGACTTGAACCAGAGTCCTCAAGAATAGACAGTATTCTTAACCACTGAGCCATCTCTCTACACACACCAAATACTCTCTCTTTTGACTGTCTTTGAGCATATATTTCATGCATGGTATCAAGTTAAGCATTTTGTGTACATTATTCTGGGTTATATACTAACAATAATTTGGATGCAGCTGGTTGTATTATTGTTATTGTAAAAGTGAGAAAATGTGAAGATAAGTAACTTACTCATTATACACAGCTAATTTTATTCAACGATCTTGAAGTGTGTCACTATGTAAATAGGACTTTTTTAATCTTGTAAGAACTCAAAAATTATGTGTCAGAAACTATTCGAGGTACTGGAAGTATAAAATGAATAACTAAACAATTGTGTCTTCCTGAAACTTATAGTGTAGTATAAAATTCATACAATAGGACTCCAACCAGGGAGGCAGAGAGGATAATCCTCACTTATCCTTCCTCTCTGCCAAATCCATTCTACCAGTCTCAGGCAGGGCTCCGCAGTAGACAGCCTACTGAGGGCACCGCACCCCCACCCCCTGCCAACATCTCTGGTGGACCTCACAGTTCTCCTCTGAACTTCTGCCTCCCGGACTTATTCCTATATCCCAACACCCAACTCCAGCAGACACTCCCTGAAAACCCACAGGTCACTGCAGCCATGGAAACCAGCAAACAAACTGCAGATCTTCACCTCTCCCTCTGCATCTCCAGCATCAATCTCCCAATCTTATCCCCAGCAAACAGCAGAACATTTGGCGTACCCTCCGCGCCCCTGAAGTCCCCATCTGCAGTGGATCATACACATCAACCATTTTTAAAACTTCCTTGCCTCTACTCCCCTTTATTCCGGCACCAAACTCCAACAGGCATTCCCTGGAAACCAGCAGGCAGGCCACTCCTGCCAGCAAAAGGAAAGGCTGACTGTAAATCTTCACCTCTCTCCATCACCCCAAGTCCAATCTCCCAGTCCCATCCCCAGCTCTGTAGCAGCCCTCCCGGTTTGTTCTCTCATCACTCTCTGTCCCTAGTCACAGGGATAACCAGATCCGGATGGGATACCCTGCTTTCCTATCTCCTGCGGACCCCTCAGTACTCCCACCAGGGAGTGGCACTATTTGAAAAGATTAGGAGGCCATGTTGGAGGAAGTGTGTCACTGAAGGTGGGCTTTGAGGTTTCAAAAAGTCCTTCCCAAGCCCAGAGGCTCTCTTCCTGTTGCCTGCAAACCAGACATAGAACTCTCAGCTACTTCTCCAGCACTATGTCTACCTGAAAGCAGCCACACTCCCCACCATGATGACAATGGACTAAACTTCCGAAACTGTCATCTATCCCCAGTTAAATGTTTTCCTTTTCTAGAGCTTCCATAGTCATATTGTCCCTTCACAGCAATAGTAATAAATACAGAGTGGAATTGGAGGAATCAACAGAAATCAATTGAAGACACAGATGTAAGTCCACACAACCATACCTATGGACACTTGATTTTGGTAAAGAAGCCAGAAATACACACTAGAAAAAAAGACAGCATCTTCTACAAATGATACTGGTAAAACTGAATGGTTTCATGTAGAAGGATCCAAATAGATTCATATTTATCACCCTATACAAAACTCAACTCTAAATGGATTAACGTATTCAATATATAATGACATACACCAAACCTGATAGAAGAGAAAGTGTGCAATAACCTTGAATTCATTGGCACAGGAAAAGACTGAACTGAACACCATTAGAACAGATACTAAGATCATCAACTGATGAATGGAATCTCAAAAAACTAAAAAGCTTCTGCATGGCAAGGACACCATCATTTAGACTAGTAGCAACCTACAAAATGGAAAAAGAGTTTTACCAACTCCTTATCCAATAGAGGGCTAATATCCAAAATATACAAAGAACTAAAAAGAACTAGATATCAAGAAAACAAAAAATCCAATTTGAAAATAAGCTACAGATCCAAATAGTGGTTTCTCAAAAGAGGAAACTCAAATGGCTGAGAAACACCAATAGAAATATTCAACATCCGTAGATATCCAGGAAATGCAAATCAAAACTACTTTGAGACTTCGTCTTGCACTTATCAGAATGGCCAAAACCAACAACACAAATACCAGCTCCTGCAAGCAAGAGTGTGTAAAGGAAACACTCATCTATTGCTGGTGAGAGAGCAAACTTATACAGTCACTATGGAAATCAGTGTGGCAGTTCATCAGGAATATGGGAATTGATCTAACTCAAGATCCAACTATATCACTCATGGCCATATAACCAGAGGGCGCCTCATCCTACCACAGAGACACTTGCTCAGTGATGTTTATTGATATCCTATTCATAATACCAGAACCAATCTAAGTGTCCTTCAACTAAAGAATGGAAAAAGAAGATGTGGTAATTTTACATAATTGAGTATTACTCAGCCATTCAAATAATATTAAATTATGAAATTCACTGGTAAATATCTAGAACTAGAAACAATTATCCTGAATGAGGTATCCCAAATCCAGAAAGAGAAATATGGTATGTGTTTGTTTATATGTGAATATTAGCAGTTAAGTTGATGATAACCAAGCTATAAACAATAGAGTCAGAAAAATCCAGAAAACTATAGAATCCAGAAACGTCTGGATGTGGATATTTCAAAGAGGTGGGAAGAGGATTATGAACATGGTGTGAAAAGGGAATATGAAAGGCATGTCAAAGATATGAACAAGTGCACTGTGACTCAACCTCATTAATAAAGTAGGATATAACAGAATGTGGATTAGAGACACAAGCAAAGAGCCAGGACCAGATCACAAAGGGGCTGGTGGGCCAAGAGAAAGTGTTTTGTCTATGGATATCCTAAACTGGTATGACACTGGAGAGCTTAAAGCAAGGGACAGATATGAACTAATTAATTTAAAATAGATGATAAATGGATTGATTAATAAAGATAGATATGATAGAGATGGTAGGCAGATAAATATTAAATATAACTATACCATAAGCAATAGATGATAACTAAATAGAAAGAGACACATTGATAAAGGTAATAGATGATTGATAGCAATAGAAAATTTAGATACATAGATAAAATTGATGAATGACAAATAGGTAATAGATAGCTAAATATAAACAGATGATTGATGATAAGTAGATATGTGATAGGTGGTGAATTATATGATAAATGATGGATATATGGTAGATGGATTAGATAGTAGATAAATAAATTGATTGACTGATTGGTAGGTTGTAGACAGAAAGTAGATAAATGTGCTCATAGGAGCATAGCAGTGGAGAAGTAAATCACCCTAGTTATTGGATGGCAAGTGGGACAGAGAGAACAAGAAATGCAAAAACCCAATAAGACTCTTGTGGTACTTCAGGCAAAGGACTCTGGTGGCTTTGACAGAGTGAGTGGTGAGACATGGTGTTTTCTTAGTAACCTATTGGATAGCCAAGTTGGCAGATCACCTGACACCTTAGTGGTTAGAGGAAAAGAAGAATCACCGGAGTCTTTCAGGTCAGGAGCCCAAGTATTTGACTTCTTGGCAGGATTCTTAGCGGACCTGTGGAAAGCAGTTGCTGACATGTTTCTTAGCAACATGGATCAGCTTCTTATTTCATTGTGCCCAAGACTTGAGAAACGTGGAAAGGCAAATGAAAAGGAAAGTCTAGTTATGTCTTGAACATATTGGTGTGACCTGGAAGAATTCACTTAGCATTTCTAAGCCTTAAGTATAAGACAAGACTGAAAGATTAATAATCCCCTGGTGCCATTCATATGGTAAAATTTCTGCGTCATAACTCACTTCTCACCCTGGTGCTGTAATAGCTCTTGAAAAACACACTAACAGCTATTGTCCTTTAACTGAAAGGTTCAAGAAGGCAGAGACATGAAACTGTATCATTAGCAACTGTGATGACTCATAACAAATCTGTCTGGATTATACTAGCCTGTAAAGATGCCATTGTCAGAGATATCCTGTTCCTGTCCCTTTTATGAACTGTCACCACTGCATCTCCCCTTGAGTCTGTTAGTGACCCTCCATTTCACCTCCGCCAAGGAAATTGCCTCCTGCCAGCCAGGATGTTTACAACCTCAATAACTGCTAGATCACTGTATGACCTACAAAGCCAACTCCACTTTTTTTTTCCCAGAGGGCTGAACTTTAAACTATTTTCAAAATTTTCTATTAAAATATCTTGTCTTTATTTATTCTTCAAATAAACTATGTGAAATAAAATGAGTATTGTGGGTTATATATAAACATGCTATTGAAATAAAAAGTCATCTTTATAAAAATGGCATGAACTGGAAAATTAATTTTAAAAGCAAGTTGATATTGTTTAACCATGTTTAAAGTATCATGAAAGAACCAATGATGACATATTAAGTTTTAATACGCTATTCTACAAGCTAATTATAAGTTGAGGAAAGACAATTTTTCTTAATTAACCAGTACTTTTAAAGTGCTAACATTCATCTTATATTAGTTCGTAAAAATATACTCCAAATAAGTTAAATTAAAAAAATACAACAGAAAAGATAATATAGAATGACAAGTCATAACTATAGAGTTGGCAAGTCTGTATAATTAACATACAAATGAAAAATTCAGCCCAAGGCAGTAACCTCCACAGAAGCAGGTACAAGGAAGCTACCGCTGAGGGAGCAGGTCCGAGCCAGAGACATCTATAGGAACACGTTTGAACCAATGACCTCTACTGAAGCAGGCCTGAGACACCAACCTCCACAGGAACAGGTACAAGGGAGTGACTGCAGAGGGAGCAGGCTCAAGCTAAAGACCTCTGGGCACGAGTCAGGGACCTCCGCTGGATCAGGTTTGAGCCAGCTACCTCAGCCAGAGCATGCCCATGGCAGTGACCTCAGCGGGAACAGCCCCAAGCAAGTGATGTCTGTGAGAGAAGACCCTCCTAACAAACCCCAGTATTGCAGAGCAACCCCTGGGAGCACTGAGTGACCTCCAATAACACCAAGTGACTTCTGGGGTTACTGGAAACATGACCCTGACTGCACCATGAGGAGCAACCATCTGAGTCTTGGATCCACTGGCTGATCACCAGAGACACAACCCCACCTACACCAATCAGAGGAAAAGATGGACAGAAGACAAGGTAAGAACACACTCAACATCACAAGGAGCAACATGACACCAATAAAACTAGTGGCCCTACAACAGCAAGAGTTGAACAACCAAATACAGATGAAGCAGAAGAAAATGACCTAAAAATAACTTTAGGAGAATGTTTGAGGCCCTTAAAGAGGAAATGAAAATTTCTCTCAAAGAAATGAAGGCAAAGACAAACAAAAAATTCGAAGAAATCAACAAATCCCTCAAAGAAAACCAAGGAAAAGCAATCAAACAGATAAACAAAAAATTCACAAAAACTGATAACTTTTATCACGTTATACTATTTTCATAATAAAGACAACATAAAAAGTTATTTTAGAAAAGGAAAACAGTGAGTGAAAATAATCAAATCATAATTTCCAGGCTCTTTTAATTCAGTAAGATATAATGAAAACATTTCAACAGCAAAAAAATATGTGCATGGAAATGTGAAATAGAATATAAATTCCAATAAACCATGAGAGAGTTCTAACTAGGATTAAAAGAGATAGAAATAAACTATATATCATTTCCACATATTAGACTGAACTCTTCTTAAAATAAAAACACCTTTTCAATGAAAATATACGAAAAAAGATAACCTCACATACTCGATGAAAGTGTCAATCATTAACGAATAATACATTCATAGTAATTAGATAGATTACTGAGCCACGCATAAGATGCACAACTTTACTTTCTAGCATTTGGGAAGGTAATGCAGGAAGACAGCAACCTTAAGGCCAGCCTGAGCAGAACAGAAAGACCCCCATCACAGAAACAAACCAAACCCACATTGGAAGTACAGGTGAGAGGACTCAGTGGGTAAAGACATGTACTGTGCAGGCCTAGCAACCTCAGTGCCCTAGCATATGAGCACACAGCCCTCTACACACAGCATGACATACATGTGCACACACATTCTTTTCTACCCAGGAACATTTGCTAATCATGCACAAACAACATGAACAATGTTTTTTGCTGAAACATGTGCTTGATAACAGAATGAAGATGATATAAATGTCATCAATAATTGAGTTATTACACAAACTATAAAAAAGTAGACTGTCTTTTGTAGGACATGAAAGAATGAGGACATCCACGAGATACTAAGTATAAGCAGAACAGTACAAGTCAGTACGTATAAAAGCAATTACACTGAAAAAAACTCTATTCTCTTTTATACATAAACATGTATAGGACATCTGAAGTTTGTTTTATTTGTAAAACATGACATGTTTTAAAGGTTTTCATATATGTATATCAAATATAGTTATTGTTAACATTGAAAATTATAGTGAAGGTAGGATAAAGGGATTATGCAGAGATCTTTTGATTGGATCTAGGGATTGCCCTAACTGGACAGGCCAGAGAATGAATAAATGACAAATACATAGACACATTGGAGTTAAGGAGACTGGGCATTCTGACAATGCACAGCACCCAGGCACAGTACCCTGGAAGCTCAACCTGTTTATTATATGTAATTGAACAGTGAGGTGGAATGATTACACATAAACGAACAAAGAGACAGGGTTATTATATACAACTTAACAAGGAGGCAGGTTTGGGTACCCTCAGTTGGAGCACTCTCTATGGTGTAGCAGTCTTCAGGCTATAAACATCAAGGCAAGAAAGCTATGGTGGGCATTTTAGCGCACGGTGGCAGCAGTCACACTTGGACCAGAGGAAAGCTTTGCAATACCTGTGAACCTCCTCTGGGGAAGGCTTTGTTTGCCACTCCCATGGGCCTGAGGTGCTGGGGTCCTTGACATCGATGTGCCCATTTCAACCACTACACATTCACTCAGGACTTCACTCACTCCATGCATGCATTTCAAACTAAATGAATATGTGTGTATGTGTGTATACATGAACCAAAAGTAAATTATTAAAATCTCACCCTTTATAGAATACGTAAAACTTCAAACATCAGCCTCAGACAAGAATCGAGTATAAAAAAAAGATCTTCATCTTTATTTTTGTTGGTATTCTTAAATTTGATATAACATAAATTTATTGTCATTAAAAAATTAATCAAATGACTCATTGCAATGGGCATTTGTGAGTGTGGTTGATTGGACAAGGGGGTTATATACTACCTGACACACTGCAGCTCTCGATACTACTGGGATAAATGAAGGGGTGTTAGAAAGATGGAGGAACAAGCTGTTCTCTCCTTATTTGCCTATTTTTTTAATTAATTTGGAGGGCATTCTGCAGGGGTGAGGGGTGGATATGGAGGGACTGGGAGGTGAGTGGGATTGGAATGTATGATGTGAAATTTCCAAATAGTCAATAAAAAATTATGTTTTTAAAGTTAAAAAAAGAATGTGTGTGTGTGTGTGTGTGAAAAACACAGAGACGTGCATGTCAGTAGAAGAGAGAGGCAGGAAAGTAATGTTTACTATTGTGTAGGTCTGTATAGCACATCTGGGCTCCTTTCCCTCATTATATAATTTCTCTATCTCCTGTCCCACCCCCACTCAGCCCAAATATCTTGTTAGTTGGATGATGCTGCTCCCCCACCACACACACACACCATACTCCTTAAGGATACATTTTTAAAGAGAGTTCTTAAGCCTCTCGGAGTTATCCTTTGTCCTGTAGCTAATCTCTTAATAAGACCAATTTGGTTGTAATATAAATGGTAATTCATAGTGTTCTATTTATTTTCTGCACAGTTCTCAACTTGCTCAGAGATTGCTGCAGCTGCTCTTACATGGGCAGAGTCAGTTAAGAGACATTTGGTTGCCTTTTGGAACCAGAGGGAAGACTCAAATTTTTGACAACACTGAGTGTTCTGGGAAGAGGTATTGTAAGACTGTGTCTGTTCTTAATGTGTCTACTATATATGAGAACTACATTAGACACAGTGTCTGCTCCTAAAATCTCAGTGTCACAGTACTTAAATGTGGGTAAAGCACATTTGCTGCAAACCAGAAAATCAACACGGAAAAAAGACAGTTTGATAATTAGAGTCACAAATGAGTGAGACATATTGTAGGTGTGAACATATAATAATAGTATTCCATTGTTCCTTTGGGGTTGTATGGCTATAGGTTGGCTTTCAACAGAGTCACATTAAAGTTACAATTTCATTTGCAACTGCTGCGGAAACTGCCCTTTGGAAGAGTCTTCCATTTTTCTGCCCCAAATGCAGAATTTGCAGTGGTATTAGTCTGCATTCTCTTAAGGATTTAAAGTGTCAATAGGTTTTAACTTACTCCAGTCAATGATTATTTGCCACGGTCCTACCTGATGCCTTGCTCAATCTCTATAAATGTTTATTAATACAATAGTGCACAAACCTCCTATATGGATTGAATATGCCAAGGGAGATATTTGTTTTTGTGCTTCTCTATGCCCATATTTAAACACATTACGTAAATATGTCCACACCTAAATCTGTCCCATCTTGTTGATCCATTTTTAAAATTCACACCCTGTCTTGTATAAACGCAACCCAACCATGAATGTAACTTGTTCATGAGTCATAACCTTACAAACATTGAAGTAATTATAAAAGCATTTTTGATAGTTTACAATTAGAGTATTAAGTAAAATATAATATCATGATGTATTATATTTTGGGGGGGAAAGTGACACAGGGTTATATTTCTTAGTTTGCTCAATAACATTCAATTGTTAACATACACAAATATAAAGCTAAGTGTATATCCACTTTAACACTTAAAAAATAATTAAATTTCCTGGGTATATCATGCAGATATTTCTGTTCTGTTTTATTTAAAAAAATACTTACAGGATATGCAAACTGAACAGGCACTTATAGGCATATGCTTGCTTAAATTAATGGTTTTAAATGAAGTCCTCATCTCCCATATAAGAAAAAAATTATCTGTTATACAACTATTCTTTTCACTCAAATGTGCTTTAGAGCTCATCAATACTATATCTATTTTAAAGAAGCAAAATACTGAGAAGAATCCATATTCTGTGCATGTGCCTGTATGTTCAATCCTGTTGCTCTATGCTATAGTTGAACTCTGAATGTTTTGCTGATTTTCAGCTTGGAAGACCTATCAAAAGGAGAAAGTGAGATATTAAAACTCTTCCACTATTATATCTCACCTTTCATGCCTTTTAGTGTGTATTTTATGAGATTAATTAGGATCACATTCAGTTCATAAATATTTACAACTATTATGTTTTGTTGACAAATTGTACCCTTACTAAAATGCTGCAACCTCACTATGGCCAGAGAAGCAGGTAGGCTCAGTGCAGATCTTCACCTCTTCCTTCTCTCCTGCAAATCCAGTCCCTCAGTCTCATCCCCAACTCTGTAGCTGACAACTTGCTGTGGCCTCTCCTTCCTCTCTGCCCCCATCTCCAGCAGATTTATGGGATCTCTTACTCCAACCTTCTTTCTCTCTGATCACTTCTTTGTCCCAGACCCCAACTCTAGCAGGCATTCCCTAGAAACCTGCCAGCCAAGCATGCTAGAGAAGCAAGTAGGCCATGAAATCTGGTAGGCAAATTTCTTCTCACTCACAGTCCTTTTTTCTGAATCTAATCCCCAAGTCTCCTCCCCAGCCCAGTAACAGACTACCTATTGTGGCCGCTCCTTACTCTCTGCCCCTATATCCAGGTAACTAAGCAAATAAGTTGGTGGAACACCTACTTTCCTCCTTTCCTCCCTTCCGTATTTAGCATCCTACAGGTCCATATTTAGCATCCTACACAAAACTCAACTCCAAATGGATCAAAGTCTTCAACATAAAGCCAAATACACCAACCCTCATAGAAGAGAAAGTGCAGAATAACCTTAAATTCACTGGCACAGAAAAAGACTTTCTAAACTGAACACCATTAGCATAGACACTAAGATCAACAGTTGATGAATGGGATCTCACGAAACTGAAAAGTTTATTCAGGGCAAATGGCACCATAATTCACACTAGCAGCAGCCTACAGAATGGGAAAAGATTTTTGTCAACTTCACATCCAATAGAGAGTTAATAGCCAATAAACAAAGAACAACAACAACAACAACAAAACAAACAACAACACAAAAAAACACAAACTGGTTTCAAGAGGAAACTCAAATGGGTGAGAATGCTTTGTTTAACATCCTTAGCTATCAGGGAAATGAAAATTAAAACTACTTTGAGATTTCATCTTATACCTATCAAAATGGTCCAGAACAAGGCAAGGATGAGGAATAAGGGGAACACTCATCCATTGCTGGGGGAAGTGCAAACTTGTACAGCCACTATGGCCCAAAGGATGCTTCATCCTACTACAGATACACTACTTCAGTCATGTTCATTGCTACTCCATTCACAATAGACAGAAATTGGAACCAACCTAGACATCCCTCAACAGAAGAATGTATAAAGAAAATGTGATACATTTACACAATGGATTATTACTGAGCATTTTAAAAAGATTGAAATCATGAAATTCACAAGTAAAAGGATGGAACTAAAATAAATAAATAAGAATTTTTAAAAGCCTTTACATGATATTATGAAACAAGGAAACCCCCAAGATGCCTTTGAACTTGTTTTCTATTGACCATCCAGTGTTGGGCATGCAGCCTACCCTTAAGAGTAGTTTCTTTCCCCAATCAAATGGATGATGAAAATGAACTCTTACGTCTCTTCTGACTGATTTTGGTTTAAGTTGTTGATAGAGTCTACTTTATCAACCATGAAAACAGCTGTGCCAGCTTATTCAGAGCGTCTATTGCTTAGTAGGCTGGTTTACATCACTTTTACTCTCACTTGGAGGATATCTCCGCTAGTAAAGTGTTGGAGAAGGGAGCCGCTTGTTGGTCCTGGCCTGGCTGGCTTATACCCAAAATAATCACAAAGAAACTGTATTAATTAAATCACTGCTTGGCCCATTA
>LOJH01018609.1:0-10445 GCA_001685095.1 Ellobius talpinus
CTTGGACACCTGGGATCCCCTCTAGAGTCAAGACTCTTGCCAACCCTAAAAAAGGCTCATTGATAGCACTTTTGTATACAATTGAGATATGGATGTGGTTTTTATTATTTTTTGTTCATAAGGCAATTCAGCTCTAGTAGTACACCTGGGATGAATTGAGACAGTGTGGCAAATGAGGTAAGATATATATATACACACAAACACACAAGAATAAACAATAGGACACAAAGCAAAGAGACAAAATCAGTTAGACACATGTTGTTAGGACTCTGTTTCTGTTTTTCTGGCAGATTTGCAGAGGCTGGACATTTTATAAAGATTAAAGCTTTATATAGGTACCCAGTAATAATAATCAGAGATAAAGATGCTATCATGGAGGAGCAGTATAGGAGGGATTCGAGAGAGGATAGCTGGGAGGGGCTAGAGGGAGGAATAGGAAGAGGAAAGAAATGTGATTCTATTTAAATTAAAATGTATTTTAGTTTTGTCACTTTAATTTTGAGATTATAATATAATTATATCACCTCTCATTTTTTTTCCTCCCTTCAAACTCTCCAATATACCCCTCTTGGAACTCTTTCAAATTTGTGCCCTTTCTTGCACAGTGCAGTTTTCCTTATATGTTTAACAATCTTTGTTTAGCCCACAGTCCTAAAAGTGAGAATTCCAAGTACATGCAACAGCCATTAAGGATCACTGAAGATCTTTTTGCTATATCAGAACATACCAGTGGGCATAGCATGTTGAAATGTAGCAGGCCTGACAGAGAGAGTTTGATTTTATAGCAGTGCCATTCCCTTGATAGGCTAGTCCAGTCTGCAGAAGAGGTCCCAGAAAACAATCATTTCCCAAACATCTCCTTTTCAAATAAAATTGATTTATAATTTATAAGTAAAATTAAATCATGTGAATTCTCAAGGACAGAAATGCAGACAGAAATTAATTTAGAGACAATAGAAGGAGAATTTAATGCTACTTTAAAATTAAATTATTCTTAGAAAATTTCATGTATTCATTTTATATATTTGGGTCACACTTACCACCACAACCTCTCTTCCCACTTCTCCCACCATGCTCTTCTCCTCCCAACATCAATCTTGCCACTGTCTTATCTCTTTGCTTTTGTTTTGTTTGTGAGTCACCAAGTTTATCCAAGGCTTCCTGTATGGGCATTGTTATGGATCTATCTACTGGGGCATTGGTATGGATCTATCTATAACTCACCAGCACCTACACTACTGAAGGCAAAGACTCCCCCAATAACTATGAATGGCCAGCAGTTTTCTGGGCAGGGGGCTGGGCTCCATGAACCTCTTCCATATTCATAGCGGAACATTGATTGGTCCAACCTTGCATGAGTTCTGTTCTAATCATCCCAGTTGCTTTGAGCTCATGACTGCACCGACCATGCCATGCCTAGAAGGTAGCTTTGAAAGTCGCTCTAACCCAATGGTTCTCAACCTATGGATTGCCACACCTACCATTTCACAGGGGTTCACCTGAGGCATGGGAAAACACTGATATTCACATCATGATTCATAACTATAGAAAAATTACAGTCACGTAGTAGCAATGAAAATAATTTTATGGTTGTGAGTCACCACTATATGAGAAACTGTATTAAACAGTCTCAGCATTAGGAAGGTTGAGAACTAATGCTCCAGCCCACCTTTATGCTATAGGCACAACACAGTCAATTATCCTTAACACACTTCATGAATCTTCACATTAACAGATTTCTTTGCCCACAGCAGAAGGGAGCTGTAACTTACAGAAAGACAGTGTATAGAATATTTCTTGAATTGATAGCCTTCCCTTGAGATGCAAGTATCTCATCTTACCTTATATCTAGTTCCAATTCAGAAAAACACAACGAGTATGACTTTTTACCCTCTGACCCTCTATTCCAAGTTATTTTTATACCCTGAGTATTTATTATATCCATTATTAAAATTGAAAATATATTATTACTATTTTTTCTATCAACTCTTTAATCCAAGGCTGATTTCACATCATATAAACATGTCATAGATGTGATAAATATCTATACACATATTTTGCATTGAATTATTATTTCCAAAGCATATAGAGGCTTTGGAAACCAAACACATCAGAGCCCATCCTAAGGAGGACAATGGCAGTCTTGGTTCATGGAAGAGATTCGGATTTCTTAGGGAAAAATGAGTTATGAAAAATGTGAACAACAGAACATATTTGTTGATGCAGAAGTTTGTTTAGATATGCACAGTTGTTTTGAAAGCCTATAAAAGTGTTTACACTCAAAATATGTTTAGAAGATAAAACAAAAAATCTGCAATGTATAAAAAATATTCTGTGAAAGACTGTTTACCAGAATGAACAAGGGAAATTTTTATTTCCCTAGATGTATTAGATTTACATCTGTGTATCTTATTTACTTTGTTAAAAAATAACTTTTATGATGTCTGAGGATATAGCTCAGTTGGTTGAATGCTTACCTAACATGCATGAAATTCTGGATTCAGTTCCCAGGTTGTCATGCCAACTGGTGTTGTCTTTATTTAGGTCTTCTTAAAGCAAGCATGTGGTTGAAATTTCACGGGTGTAGCTTTCCTGTCATGTAGGAAACAAGTGTATAAGACTCCCATGGTCTTCTGGTTTATACAATATTTCTTCCTCTTCTTCAATATTGTACCTTATATGTGGGGATTGCATTGTAGGTACATCAGTTGGCGATGGACACCCCATGGTCTCATTTGTTCTCTGAATTTTGACCAGTTGTGGCTTTCTGTAATGATTGCTGTCTGCTGCAAAAAATAGCTTCTTTGCTGAGGGTTGAGAACTATACTTATACATGGGTGTCAGAAAAGTGTCTGTAATTTAATTGGGAATTATACTGGTCTAAGACGGTGGCTGTAGTAGATCTTCCTATAAGATCCATGAATTTACTGATCCTAGGTTGACAAGGTTCCCAGAACCAGGAATGATTTCCCTCTTGTTTAATGGACCTTAGGTCCAATTAAACATTTGATGATTAATGTGAACATATAAGTGCCTCTGGTACTCCTTTGTCTCTCACAGAAGCTGGGACTCATCATTTTTGCTAATTTTTGCTAGGCTTTCTGGGGAATGAGCTCCTAGGATCTACCTTTCTCTGCCTGCCCAGCAATAGTATAACAGATCTACACGACAAAGACTGACTTTTTTGTTTTCTTTTTTTTACAGGAGCTGGGGGATCCACACTCAGTTCATGCCTGGAAAGTACTGAAGTACTGTAATGTCACATCATCTCTTCAGCCCCGTTTTTAATTATATATTTAACACTTATGGTTATATTCTTACATATACTTTGAGTTTAATATGCTGTTTCTACTATAGTTTGTATCAGAAAACATAGAATAGAGAGTAAAGTTTTAGTTTTATCACAAGTGTATATTCTATCATTATACCCTATGAATGTTGATATTGAACTTTATGGCTAGTATTGATCAGTATTAGATTGTTTACTGTGAGGTATCTGCCAGGTCTCCTATTTACATATTGCAATTTTAGAAAAGAAATCGTTATGTATTACTTGCTTTTTTAGATAAAATTTTGCTATGTCTAATTGAGGGCATAGGATAAAGTTGCCCCATAAATTCTGTGAAGATCCTACCAACTTGGCGATAGTGGAATTTATTTGGAAATTATTTCAACTTAGTTTTATAAGGATGTTTAATAGAAGAAGAGCATTTAATACCATGTTTAAACTTTGGAATGACAGACACAGAGAGAGAGAGACAGAGACAGACAGACACAGAGATAGAAGAGTGAATATTTGAACATCTCGCTTTGTATTTTACTGTATATACTAATAATATATAGTAATAATTATTTTCATTAATCATTATTTTCATTTTTCACAACAAGGTTTCTCTGTATAATAGTTCTATATGGCTTGGAACTCACTTTCTAGACCAGGCTGGCCTCAAACTCACAGATATCTGCCTATCTCTGCCCCTAGAGTCTGGCATTAAAGGCATGTGCCACCACTGCCTAGAACTTTTTAATTATTAATCCATAGGTTATTTAGATGTAAACTTTTTGCCTACACATAACTAAGACTCTAAAGACAAAAAACTTTCACAGATTTCTCAGTGTGTAGATGCACTTGATGTCCAGAATAAAAATTTATATGCTATTCTATCCTGCAGGAATGCATTAGCCATCGTTAGTAAGTGACTAATTTTTTTTCAGACATGATCTCTCAGCCTGGAATTTGCCAGGTAAACTTGTTTACTTGGACAACAGCCATGGGGATCCACTTGAATGCTGGGAATGGAATAAATTATATCTGGCTGTTTCACATGAAATCTTTGGATCCAATTCATCTCAAAGAGGTTCACTGGTTCTCTTTTCATTCATTTCCAGTTTTCTGTAAAACCTAAATAATATTTTCTTTATTTCAGGTATTTTCTAGGATTTTCATATAATCATTATAAAGATTTCCATTTTTCTCACTCCATTTCCTATCTTAATATTCATTCTAAGAATGCTTAACTTTTGTATAATTAAATATAAGTCAATAAGGAATTTACTAGCCTTTTCAATTATACAATCTGGACATTTGGATTCATGTAAATTTTTTATGCTGGCTCTCTTTAATGTGCTCCACATGAGAAGCAATTGTAGATGGTTGTCTGGAACTAAGTTGATAGGACTGTCCTTTCCTCTCCTGTGTATGCTTCATTAGTTGCTGTGTCTGTGGCTTGTGTTGGTCACAAACAACATGCTATGGTGTTGCAGTTGACATGGAGGCTAGCCGGCGCCTCCCAAGGCTCTTCTGTGCCTCCTCTGTGTGTCAATAAATGCACAGAAGACTTGATTTAAGAAACTACCATTTCACTAACAGCTAAAAAGCTCTATCCCTCAAAATGTGGGTGATTTATCCTGACTCTTGCCTTTTCCTGGAAAAGTCCATCAGTCTATTTACAATGATATGTCCTACTTCCTGAACATGTAGAAGAGATGAAACCAAGTCCACTCAATAAGAACACTGCTGCTAGATGCCCCCCCTCTTTGTACCCTGCAGTGCCTTCAGACAGCTGTTTTTGTAACATTTCAGGATTTTTGCTTATCTGCAGGAGGTCATTTTTGTAAAGCTCTTAATCATTGCCTGTAGACAGTTTTAAACTTTTCTGAACTTAAATTTTATGTCTTGCTTCTTTTTTTCCTTTATGTAAGAATACTAATCTCTGTTAAAACATATATTTTAGATTTTGGGATTGGAAAATATGTCTTTAAGGTGAGACAGATATGTGCATTTCATGTGTTATGAAAGTCTTTACATATCTTTAATGGTTCAGTTAATGTGTAATAAGACTTGCTATCTTTTAGGAAATTTATCTACGTGGATATTGTTGGAAAAGAAAGAAATGCATAGAAATAAACTACAGATGAATCATGCTTTCAAATAACTCTAAGCTTCGTGAAAGATGATGGTTGTTTCTATGTTCTATCTTTCTTTATTTCTTCTTCTCTCATATACTAAGTCCAGACCACATTTTCCCCTCCCTCCCCTCATCCCATTTCCCCTAAATTTTCTCTTTCCCAGACCTCCACCTCCTTTCTCTTCAAAGGCAGGCATACCTCCTACAGATATCAACCCAATATGGCATACCATGTTATAAAAAAGGCACATAGCATAATATTAAGGCTGGACAAGGTAACCTAGTGAGAGTAAAAGGATGCCAAGAGTAGGAAAAAGAATCTGAGACAGCCCCTGCTCCCAATTTTAGTAGTTTCCTAGGAACCCAAGCTAGACAATCATACTATGTTCTATCTCTCACCTATAGATAGGTGAGATGAGAGATATCTACAATGTATGGCTATATACGTAAAATGAGTAGTAGTGACATTTGAGCAGATTATGCAGTATGCCTAACACACAATCTAAGAACTTAAGTCTTTAAACATAGATACATTTTGTTTTTACTTACACCAGAGGTTTATTTGAAAACAGAGAACATGGCAAGTGGATATAAGCTCCTTGCATCGTAGAAGAAGTTTTGCACTTTCCCTCCAGGTCAGAATGAACCATCGCTGTTCTTTGGAAAGTTAGAAATATTAGTCTGGTGTTTCCACGAGGGAAGTAGGCTTTAAGATTGCCCAGAATGACACATCTTTTAGAGAAAAGCATCAAAGTAATATTAGAAATAATTCTGAAACTATTGTTCTCATCCTTTTGAGAGAAAAAAAAACTTTTCTGCAAATGAAAGAGGAAAAGTCACAAAAGGACGTGGACTTAACCTAGGGTCAAGTGATTATATAGCTCATGTTGCATCACCAGTGTGGACAGCCTCTCTCTCTAAAACAGCAATGAGCCTCTTGCATCAAACATGTCAAATTCATAGTAAACTTTACATTTTCTTTCAGAATTATCTTTGACTGCAACTGATTATTTATCAAGTTTGCTAGATATATACATTGTTCTCTGAAGGCAGCCATCCCAAGACTCTGCTTGCCTGTCATCTCTGCCAGAAACAATACACATAGATCATTAACTAAAGGCAACCTGGTTCACCATACGTGGACTAAATTCTCTTGCCCTAGCTCAACCAAATCTATAGGTTTTATTTTTTCTGTGCATAGACACCTACAATCCTTACTGTTATTTATCACTAAATCCCTTAAGTTCTTTAATTACAAGATGGAGAAAAGTTGATTACTAAAAGCCTCACTTGACGCGTACTTGTTAAGAATGGAAGGGATGGTTACAATTTCAGTTTGGGGATGTGAATGTTCCTCCGGACATGTAAACAGGTAAATAAAATTTCAAAGCAAGAGACTAAGAATTTTTCCTTCCTTAACTATATAAGTATGTTTTAGTGTTAGTTCCAAGTCAGGAATAAATTGAAATTTAAAAAAAAATGATTCTCAACCTCATATTTGGAATGAACGGTTAGGGTCCCTTAAAACCAGACAACCAGACCCATACTGAAACCAATTACAGACACCATCATGAGAGAGGCACTCGGAGACTTTGCAGGCCTGAAGAAAAGGTCACAGGGGAGCCAGCGCTTAGCACAAATGGCGAGGCTTAGAGGATTCTTCAAAAGAAGAAAGTGGCAGATATTAAGGAATCAGAAAACTTCAAACATCGAAGGAAAGTGTTGTTAATAAAGTGCCAGAAGTCTTGAGAAAGGGAGCAAATGGCATCTGAGAAAATTGACAGGAGTCATTTAAGATTCGGGATGATTTCTTGCTTGCTACCAGAGAGATAAGGATGGGACCAAACAAGCAGAAATGGCATTGTGCAGAAGAGAGATATAGGAGGAGGTAGAACAGGATGGGGGAGACTATTCACATTTGAAAAAAAACTGATTCCAGCTTATGAGGCAGCTGATTGTCTCAGGGTTGGAGGACAAGTACTTCTTTCAGGACCTTTTAATGGACCACAGCTAGATATATGGAGACTCCAAAATTACTGTGCATGATGGCTTCTGAGAAGTTAAGGACACGTTCACATAAGCAGATAGTTATCAATCTCTGCAGTCTTATGCATGCATCCCATCTTATATTTCATGAAAGACAGAGAGGCCGCAAATACAGCTCAGCACAGTAGCGGGACAAATTGTCTTGGGAAATGCATGGAGATCACAGCCTAGGGGTGCAAGTGAGGAACAGCTTCCAAACAGAGATTTGCCTGTACTGTGGATTAAAGGATGCAGGGAACTGAAAGAAACAGCAGAAGATGCCAAGACCCAGACAGGTGGAAAGAAAGATAAAGATATATCTGTGTAAAGTAACCTTCCCGGGACATATTTCTAGAAAGCAGGGTAGCAATAGTGAAAAATAAGTGGAGTATATAGCCAGATGAATGTGAACTTGAAGTCATTTGCTGCCAATACTAGTGTGTTAAATTTGGTCGCAGATAAATCAGTCAAGTCAGTGGTTGTTTTTAGAGCATTAACTTCTTTTCTCATTTGGTTTTATGAAGATTAAAAATTATCAGATATGTAGACTCTTGGACACTAGCCGGCACCTAACTGTCCTGCTACCAGTTAGTAACCATGGCTTGGATAGTAGTCAAAATATTCTTAGACAGTGTCTCCCACAAATCTTCCTCTGGATTCTTTCCTGCAGATGAAGGAACAGAACCCTGAAGCTGTCAGGTTTGCTCTTAGGGTTGGGGATGTAAGGCCGGGGCCACTGATTAAAAAAATGAACAAGAAACTGGCTGTGTTGGAAGCACAGTAGTGCATAGTTGTGTAGAGCAAAAGCTGCCAGGGAACAGCAGAATCAGAGAATTCTCAGAGAGGTGGGGGCAGAGGGAGTGAGAGTGGAAAGAGGAGAAGATGAGCAAGGAGGGAGAAGGTGAGAACAAACCAAATCAGGTTATTTATAAACCATCCTATGGTTTGGGGCCCCTGCAAGATGGAACAATGAATGATAATGCATTATGAAACTATGGAACTATCTAGAAACCAAAAAGATTTCCTTAACTTTCACTCTCTGTACCACTGAGATCTGAGGTTTTTGACTTTTGGAAATTGGTTTCAGATGCTACTATACTTTCCTCATGCAAAAAACTCTGGAACTGAGTTCACGAAAAATAAATTTCTTTACATTTATATTATAGTAATATTTTATATTACTATAACCCGGAAATGTTTCTGAAATTCAGGGACTGGATGGTATCATAAGTGACACAGAAAGACTTGCTCAGAAAACGATGCCAGTTAAAGGTTGTGCAGACAGCTTCTGAGGAACAGTGTGATTGTACAGGGATGTAGGTCCCCCACAAAAACAAAATTTACAGTGTTGTAGTATGAAATACAGTAAGCTATAACTGGAGGCCCCTGAGTACAGTGTGGGTCTAGAGTAAGGAACACAGTTCTTCTTGTGAGATGAAACAGAAGGAAAGAAAGTATAAAATTCTCCCCTGCATTTGTCACAATTTTTCTTTGTTCTCATATTCCATCATGACCTCTCCATCCATTTGGTGATGACAATGACACCTTAGACATTTTGACACTCTTGGGGGAACACCAAGCCTACGAGTCACTGATAGTGGTTACTCTATCTAGCCTGAGTCTACTTCTGCATCCTCATGTCTGCTATTGTTTCCTACTGCACTTAGCCCGTCATCAGGAAGCCAGTGTGTTTTCAATACAATAGCTTGTATCACTCCATTTTACATTTCCTTATGGTTTGGTATCTTAACGTTTTTTGCTGTATATGCTCAGCTTTCCCTCTAATTTCTCTAGTGTGAAGTGTTTTTGTAATGACTGCTTTTGAAGGTTATATTCTGGGAGTGTTACTGACTTTGTAATTTCCCTATCTGGTCTTTGGATTTCATTTGAGAAGGTGGCAGCATTGTTCTAGGTATGAGATGCTCATGCCTCCATCTCTGGTAAATTTTCTAAAATGTCTAGTGCAGTATATCACATGTTGATGATTATTAACTTTTATCTTATTTTGAAATGAATTTCAGTTTTATTCAGATACATAAATAAATCAATTTCAACCACTTGTCTCCTTTTGAAGCCTGATTTAATCCTCCTTTTGGCCATTCAAGAGCAATTTTTATTACTAGCAGCAACTTGGTTCCTCCCCCCTTACAAAATATCTAAAAAGATACTGAAGCTTCAGAAATGTAATTTTGTGTTTGCTTATTCCCTTTATACTGGTCACTTTATAGATGAGGGATTAAGGCAAAGAGCCCCTTTGTAGCTCCTGTAATATGCATGCAGAGTCGTGCACACCTTCTCTCCTTGGTCGCTGATAGTGTTGGCACATTCTCATCCATACTCTGCTTCCAGCATTTGTTTACAAAAGCAACCAGGTCTGTAAACTTTACTGTCTTTTCACAAAGGTCTGGTAATTTCTCCAGGTGACAAAGTCATGGACTAAGGGACTCATGCTTTCTCTCTCCATTCATAGATTACCATCTAACTCATCTGTCATCCAGTGTTACAAATATGCCTCACATAAAGTCAGCTCTTCTGTTTACAGTAGAAAAAAAGCCGGGAACAGTCATATTCTACAGGACAAAAGTTAGAGATAACAATTCACATTTCAAAAATAAAGCTGTGTGGAATTTTAGGCTTACAGTTCTAGCACTTTGGGTATTGAAGAAGAGGGATTGCCGTGAGCCTTGGTTACATAGTGAGTTTCAAATGGGATCTACTGCACTACAGCAATAGGAGGACTAAGTCACCACACTGCTGGAATTCTTCAAATGCACAATAATCTATGGCTCTGCCACCATATGTAAAGTCTGACATGAATGGAAAGGTGATACAATGCTCACTCGAATCTGCTATGAATATACAAACATGGATACAATCAAATCACATATGATGTGGGAAGTCCTTCTGCATATGTGTTGCTTTTATTGGTTGATCAATAAAGCTGTTTTGGTCAATGGCTTTACAGAGTAAAGCGAAACAGGAAGTCCAAACAAAGATACACACACACACACA
>LOJH01018611.1:5814-21933 GCA_001685095.1 Ellobius talpinus
AAAAAAAGCACCTAAACTCATCAAATTGTGCAATTAAATATCTAAACTTATGATCTATGATCGTAACATAATAATGCTACTTGAAAGCAAATTGTAGCATAAATATAAATGTCTTCATAATCATATTTTCAGTGACAACTAGAACTCATGGTCTCAGGGTCTTACTCACACTAGGCAAGCACTCTCCCAGAAAATTACATCTCAGTCTTCAATATCTGTCATCCTCTGTCTATATATTCCTCTCAAACCTGAGTATCAACAACTCATTGTATCTGTAAGAGAGCAGGGACTACTGATCATGTCTATACATTCACTCAATAGTACTAGAAGCTGAACATGTGTTTCTCTGAGGTGATGTCATATATAATGAAGACCTCTGGTATTATATTTAATGAACTGACAATAATAATCCGAGAAGCAACTAATCTGCTAACGAATCCAACTTCACTAGACTGTCTAATTGTATTCACTTTTACCATTTGAAATTATTTGCAAACATGAAGCAAGTAAACAAAGAAGAAAGGTAGGTTTATTGTTTGCTTTTGAGGCTTAAAATATGAAATTCTGCACACCCACATAGTAAATACTATTCTTTGTTAGCTTCTAACATTTATTAAAACGTTTCATTATTTTCAAACACTTTTGACATGTTATTACTTAACATGCATGTATCTAACTATCCAAGGGAGTATATAAATATTTTATTACAGTGGGAATTGCCAACAGTAATACCTTTACCCTGCTAGGAGTTGTCTCTTTCTTTCCATTCTGTGGGTTTGGTGTACTGGGCTCAGGCCAAATATCCTTACCTAGTGAGCATAAATTCGAAATAAAAAAATGAAAAAATAAGAAGAAAGAAAGATAAAAGATAAATCTTACAAGGTAAAGCATTACCCTAAAAAATTTCTATTAACATTGACAGGAAAGCAGTACCTTATCTTATTTATATCTCTTTTAAAGAAAAAAAACATGTGTGTAGTTTATAATTCAAAGATTGTCACTGATTTTAGACTACAGAAAAGACTATCTCTTTTTCCATTAAAAAATAAAAAGATTCAATTGAACAAAATTAAGACTTCCAGGTAATATGTCCATGTTCACAATAGCCAAACAAAGAAACAGCCAAAATGTCAATCAAAGGATAAGCTGATAAGGAATATCACACACACACACACACACACACACTGAATATTTTCATCAATAAATATTACAAATTAGTGTGGTTACATATAAGAACATAAATGACAATTAAAGACATTATAAATGAAATAAGCCAACATATTTTTATATATGAAGAACAAGATCTGTTTTTTTTCCAGTTATATGTGGAATCTAAACTAGCTAAGATCAGAATCAGAGTGTAGAATGCTACTTGCCAGGGATTGAAAGAGTGGAAAGGACTAAGGTTTCAGTTATTCAGGAATGTTAAGTTCTAAGGGATTTGTAGGACAGCATTATGGCCATGGTAAACAAAAATGTGCTGTACACTTAACATTTGTTGAGGGATCAAATCTCATCCTAAGTTTGTAACACGATTTAAAAACAATGCGAAATTCACCAATATATTACTGATGTAGTTCATAAAATTTTAATTGTATATCTATTAAATTGTTTGAGAATTTCAGTGGTGACCTCAATGGCTTGGAATACAAGCTGAAGTCCAAGGATGAGGGGAAAATATGACGAGCTCTAAAGTGGAGAGGGTATAAGTTCAGCAGGTCTTTTGAAAATAGTGTTGATGCAAAACATTGAACACTGACAAAAATCTAATTGAGAATAGTCTGCATGCCTTCTGATTGTTACTGTGACTACATTTAAATGATTAAATTCATTTTTCTTCAAAGTGATATATAGTATAGACCAATAAGATAAGCAGCTATAAAAATAGGAAGAATTAAAATTTCAGTGTAGAACTGACATCATATTAGTTCATATATTTTGGAGGAATGTTGAACGTTTAGATAGAATGATTTCAAAACAATTCTTACTTAAATCTAAGGGGACAAAATTTGAATCATAATTCATAATTATAATTCATGCAGTGAAATTTATGAGAGTAAAAAAGGCTTAAAACACTGAAACTGTATGCAAATTAAATAAGGTAACTTACCTTTAGATAGTTCAGAATAATGGAATCATGTCATTTAGTATGTCTTAGGCCTTACCTATCACATTAAACATACTCAGTAAATATTAACAGAAGAAAATGAAGAAAGGAAGCAGAAGAAAGGCAATAAATAAGGGAAAATGAGAATGCATAAGCTCCTCAGAACTTCTCTGTTTTGTTTTGTTTTCTTTCTTTCGAATAAAAACAGTGAAATCCCCTCAGAACTATATATAGCCAACTACATGATGCAAAACATGCTGTTAGCTGTACCATTAGATGGTGCAATGATCCCCTGAAGGCAAACATAGGGCTGAGACAGATGTCCTCAATCATGAAAGTTCATTCAAAAACATGTTCCATATGGTTTAGGACACAAGATGTATGACTTAACTGGCCCACGAACAAGAGGAACACACAGCTAGCAGTGGAAAGGGGAAACAATATGAGCTCAGCACCGTGTTGATAAGAGCGTCCTTCGTAAGGCAGCCATGAAGAGCTCAACAGCTCGAAGTAGCCCATCATACATGCAGAGATTTGTATTTTGAAGTTTCCTTTTAGTTCAGACACAAGCCTCCATTGCTCCATATTTGAGAGACTATTGTGGGGGGAAAACTTTATGTAACTTTACCATTAGATGCATATGCCCATATCTTTAGAGAAAGTAGAAGAAAATTGTTAAAATTTATTTTAGATCTAAAAGACCAAATTGCATCCAGCCCTGTAGGAAATTGTCTGTCTCCTGCACATGTCTAAATATCAAGTCAATGTGCTCTAGTAATGTTATAAGATCAGTTCCAGAGATCTGCCAGTAGAACTTTAATCTGGTGCTTCCTGAAATAAGAGGTTACTGTTAGGAAGCCAATAAAAGTGCCTCTTGCCCACAACTTAATAAGGAGATTTCCACCGTGAGTAAACAAAAGCAATCACAAAGCTGCATGAGCCTCAAGCTTCACATTAGAAATATATTTTCTCCTATAATCACCACAGTGATACAAATAGCATCCCAGATGTTTTCCATGCTCTGGCTGTATAGGATCAAATAGTCCTCTCAATCAGAGTATACATTTATAAACTGAACCTCTTCTGAGAGCCTCACATAATTTTCTAGTAACTGGTAAGAGATATGAGAAACATCTTCACTCTTTTCTGACTAAATCTATTAGTCCCTTTGTCATACATAGCAGGAAACCATACTTACAGATCAGATATTTATTGCACTTAATATCTGTTCTTTTGAAATATTTCTATCCTGTAAATGTAGGTAACCCATAAACTAGAAATATATGGATTATAAATTAAAACCAGGAAGTGGAAACTAAACTTAGAATTATTTAACCTGGACAAAACATAATAGCTTTCATAGAAGGGAAGATATTCTGATTCACTGGAGGAAAGTTGCTGCCTCCTATAACTTTTGATTTTAGAAACGTCAGATGTCAGAAGTTATTTATTCACAGGGAAGTAGAAGATGAGTCTTGTTGTGCACTTTTGAGAAATATTACCAGAAAGTTATAATGTTAACTACTTAAAAGCCGTGCTGCTCAAATTTTCAGTTTGGGTTGCCCAAAGTAGTCATTTGAGTATAATTGGTTCAGAATTTAATTTTAATAAACTTAAACATTAGAACCAGAATCAATATATATAATTAGGACATGATATGTCAGTATTTAGGTAGGAAAACTGAAGAAGGAATTTAATATTTAATAGTCAACTTTAACTCTCTAACTTTATTAGCTTGATATACTTAATCTCTCTTTTATGATAAAGACAGACTCTAAAATTCAGGCTTGTTAAATTCAGCTAAGATGAACTCATGTTTTAAGGTCTTAAAATTACTCCATCTTGTAATTACTTTCAATTGTGGTAGAGCAAAACAAATATGAAAGCAATTATTGAAACAATGTACAATGTCTAAAATATTAGTATGCGTTGACAGAGGTTTCTGTCCCATCTGGTCCTGCAGCCATTCAGTACCAAATAAACAAACAGAGGTCTACATTAATCACAATGGATTGGTCTAGTAGCTCAGGCTTCTTAATAATTAATTCTTACATCTTACATTAACCCATTCTTCTTGTCTGTGTTAGCCACATGGCTTGGTACCTTTTTCGGGGAAGTAGTCACATCTTGTGTCCTCTGCGTTGTGGTGATGAATACATACTGAGTCATTCCTCTTCCCAGAATTCTCTTGCTCTCTTTGCCCCACCTATACTTCCAGCATCTTTTCCTTGAAGAGCTAATGACTGGCAATGGTTGTTAGAGGAGAGGATTTCATCTGTTATAATGTTGTAGCCAGTGGAGGCCTACATGGGAAGACAAAGGTGTTTAGAAGAAAAGGAAAGGGAGTTGCAGAGGGGAATGAGAGAATGAGTGCAACCCACGTCCATTGTACACATGCATGCAACAGCCAAGGATTGAAGAAGAGAAACCAAGATGACACACGTCATGAGAGTAAATATTTGGAATTTTAAATGTATTTTTTTACATATAATTCTTTATTTTATATATATTCTAATCTCCCATTAATACAACTTTGTCATTTCCATACTATGACAAAAAAGTATAAACACTTTCATAGACCCTCAGGAGGAAGATTACATCAGGATACTTGTGAAAGTTAGGTCTTGCATTAAATCCAGTGAGTAATTAAAAGTTTGTTTATATTAGCACTGGAGTTTCTAAATACCAGTTTCAAAAAATTTAGGCTCTCATGTTGTTTAATGCAATTAACCTGTTGAATATGTTAATATTTATTTAAATGACAGTTTAAGGAAGGCTCATTCTAAAATGAAATAAAGTTTATTCTATAGTTTCTCTTTCTAACAACTGTTTCCTAAAATAATAAACTCATGTCAATGAAAATTAATAGAAAGCATCATAATGAAGACAACAAAATAACAAAGTTTGTGTAGACACCAATCTCCAGAAACATCAATATACATATTTATTTCACCAACATAACCATATCCTGAAGCAAGAATGACATGAGTAGGTATTCTTAATTATCACACACACATACACATGTATGCATGTAGCACACTCGCGTGACTATGTGTGCAAACACACACCTACCCACCCCACACAAGCACATAGTCCTACCAAGAAAAAACACTTGTTACTAAAAAATTCTGTGGATTATTGATTCAGTGAAAAGCAGCAACCCAGCTAAATGTATACTTTTTTCAATTGTCTTCATGCTCTAAAGCAAGTTGATGAACATTGTGAGCTGTTAGAACAGTGTTTTATACAAAGTACTAATCACACTTATAATTGCTTTTATTAACAAATAAAAGTATGCACACAAAAATACACATAAAATCATTTTATACATTTGATGAGTATGTTGAGAAAAAAATGATTGAAACTCCCGAAAATTTTCAACTAATCTCCAGCTAATACAAGAAATGCCTAAACTGTATCCATTTAAATTTAGCAAACTGTGCAGGCCTATTTGGAAGACTCTACTCCATAAGGCTTAAAATCTGAGGGGTTTGTTTTTCCATATAGACCCCTGCAATTTTCAAATATCAATATTGGATCATATAATAGGCATGCTAAAACACAAAAGCCTATAGAAAATACCAATGGCATTTTTATTTGCCACAGACAGGAATGGAATCAATTATTTTCTCAGTATTATGAGTTTGGCTGTATTTATAAAGTTTCTAAATGTTTATTTAGTACTTTGAACAATTCATTATGAAGAAAAACACTGGAAAATAATTAGAATGAATAAAAAACTGTTCAAAACCTAAAGTCCTAATAACTCACAGGAATTTAAGAAAGAAGAAATTATAATATCTTAACAAAGAAAATATTAAAAAAACATACTATATGTTCTTATACTTTGTCACAATGTATTTATTTTAAAATTAAATGATGCAATTGCTGTCATGAAAGAAAATAGTTGGAATGGATAAGAACCAAATTCAACTACATGAAGTAAAACATAAGAAAGATATGCTAAAGTTAAAGTTATAAAGTCATATTCGTAATTGATTTTAAAAAACAACTCAGCTACATTTAGGTCAGATAAAGTACATCTTAGTTTGACAGACTTACACAAGTAGAGAAAAAATAAAGGTGTATGTAGTAACGAAAGTTCAATCAACCAAGAAGCCATAGTGATGGTGAATGTATTCATACCCAAGAAAGATTTGATAATAAATAAGAACAAAAATGGGGAAAAGTGAAAAAAGAGGTAATCATGCGAGGATAAATTGGATTTCAAAACTTAACATCTCTGCAAAGTATAGAAGTACCAGATGGAAAACAAACAATGATGACAGAACTGAAAAATGCTATCATCCCAAGGATTCAATAGACACCCATAGATTATCCAATGAAGTAATATTACAAAATACATTTTATTTATATTCTTATAAAACATTCACTAGGCTATCTCATAAGTAAAGAAACAATTTCAGAAGAATGAAACTATACAGTCATAGTCTTTATTCAAATACAATATAAAAGAAACCAATGATAGAAATACTACAAAAATATCTAAATCTAGATAATGAAACAACATTCTTTTTTATTGTTTGATAATTTTATAAATGGATATAACATTTTCTTTACAAATTACCCCTTCTGGTCTGCTCCAAATTCTCCTCTCTCTTCCCAGAGCTTTTTTCTTACAATTCCACATGCCTTTAAAAAATACACTAACTTCAATTAGTGATGCTTCTCTGTGTGTGGGTATAGGCCCATCTACAAGAACATTGGTGTTCTCACAGTCATCACTAAAAAAGAACTGACTTTTACTTCTAAAGCAGCTATCAGTTGCTAATAGCTACTTCACTAGAGGTGAAACTTCAACAGCCTCTTCATCATCTATGCTAGGATTTGGGCTGATTTTTTTTTTGATTTGTGCATACAGTCACAGTCACTCTAAGTTCTCATGTGCAATGGCATTGCCATGACCAGCAAATACTATTTCACTGCAGATTTCCATTATTTTTGGATATTATAATCATTTTGCCCTGTTTAGAGATGTTTTATACATCCTGTGGATAAGGATGTAACATAGCCATTTCATTTAGGAGTGAACACTACAAAATCTCCTATTCTCTGTATGTTGCCTTGTTGTGGCTATGTATATTAATGATCAACTATTTTAAAAATAAACTTTTCTTGCCCACACTCTTGCAGCTACCTGATTCTTGACAAAGAGACCAGTTAAAGCACATTGGAGAAAAGGCAGAATCTTCAACAAATAGTGATAGTGAAACTACACGGCTACATGTAGAAGAATGAAATTCAATCCTCTTGTCTTACACTGCACAAAACTCAGTTTCCGAATGGATCAAGGGCCTCAACATTATGTCTGGTACCCTGGTGAAGGGAAATTTGGAAATATATCTGAACTTTTTAGCACAGGAATGTACTTCCTTAACAGGACCCTGATTTCGCAGGCATTAAGTTCAACAATTAATAAGTGGACTTTATGAAGCTCAAAACATTCTGTGTATCCTATATCAATATCACTCAAGTGAAGAGGCAGACAGACTACAAAATGGAAAAAAAATCTTCATTAGTTATAAATCTGACTGAGGGTCAGTGGAGTAAGGGGTACACTCCTCCATTGCTGGTGGGAATGCAAACTTGTACAACAACATTGGAAATTCAGTGTGGTGGTTTCTCAGAAAGTTAGAAATCAACCTACTTCAGGATCTAGCATATACTCTTAGGCACATACTCAAAAGTTGCTCAAATATATTGTGTTCATAGTAGCATTATTTGTAATAGCCAGAACCTGGAAACAACCTAGATGCTGAAGAATAAATAAAGAAAATGTGGCATTTACACATTAGAGTACTAATCAGTGGTAAAAAAAAAATCTTGAATTTTGCATGCAAATGGATAGAACTAAAAACCACTATCCCTGAGTGAGGTAATCCAGACCTAAAACGATGAATATGGTATGTACTCACTCATAAGTGGACACTAGCTATAAACAAAGGATACTGACCCTATAGTTCATGATGCTAGAGAAGCTAAGTAATAAGGTAAATCTTTATTAAAAAAGAAATATCACTACAGGAAAGATTCTTTGAAGTAAGGAGACATAAAATACAGTGATATAAAGTGTTAAATGGTAATAACGGAATAGGGGGGTCAAATTCAGGTGCAGGATATAAGGGAACGTTAGAGGGGGGATGGATATTGCTACAGAATATTCAAAAACTTCTATGGAAATACACTGCAGTAGAAGATACTGCGGTACGTAAGAAAAGTTAAAATGGAGTTGCCCTATCTAAGGAAAATCATGCCCCTACTATAAACCACAGATAAATATAAAACAGAAAAGTAAAACAGTGCTAGTAATGAGTTACCCCTTTGAAGTTGTTGGCCATTTAGTTTCTGTAGATATTACAAGATATTGTCAATGTTATTGGTTAATCTCTAGAACCTGACAATAAGGTGCTATTGCTAAATATATCACATACTTGAGTTATATAAGAAGGAAAAATCAAGCTGGTACTGACCAGGAATCTTCATCCCTATTGGCTTGCTTCCAGAGAGTTGGAAGATGCTAATGGAGGAGAAAAATAATCACCAATCCTACCTATCTCTAAACTGGAAGAGTCATAACAATGATTGGCTCGTCAAGACATGCTCATTAAACCGGGCAGTAGTGGCATGCACCTTTAATCCCAGCACTCAGGAGGCAGAGGCAGGCGGATCTCTGTGAGCTCGAGGCCAGCCTGGTCTATAAGAGCTAGTGCCAGACAGAACAGGCTCCAAAGCCACAGAGAAACCCTGTCTTGAAAAAATGAGCCCCCCCCAAAACAAACAAACAAACAAAATCCCCGACATGCTCATTGGTGCAACAATGACATTAACATTATAGAATTAACCAACTACTTTCTAATTGGATTTCAGTTTTTTATACCTGCCACAAATATAGGTCCAACATGTGGTGAGACACTCATAGGTCCTAGAAGAGAACCTACTACTACTATTTTATTTAATGGACTAGCATAAAGCAGACTTCCTAAGACCCTGCTATACCCACAGATCAATGTCTTTTAATTATCATCAAAGTAACTTCTATTGGCACAAGACTGTGATTAACACATCAACATGCTAAGGTGCAGAAAATAAGAGGTTCAGGGGTCATTGCAGTAGAGGTACCAGGAAGTTTATAAACCAGAGGCTACAGATGACTATAAGGAAACAATGCCTTCCAGAAACATCAGGGCAGCTTTTTGAAGACAGCAGATCCTGGTAAGTATACCAAGCTCCCGTGGAAGCCAACACAACTCAAAATATAAAAGCAGAGCGAATTGGACTTGAAGGAATTAAAATAAATGATAACACAAGGTTGGGTGAGTAGGAAAGGTTAGGGAGATCTAGAAGGAGGTGGGAAAACAGGTTGAATATGATCAAAATATACTGTAGGAATTTCTCAAGTAATTAGTACAAATGAGAGAAAAATAAAACAATAACAACAAAAAATAGCATGTCAATTTAAGAAAATAACAGGATATAAAATCCAAACAAAAGCAATCTACATAGTAACAATTGAACATGTTACCTTTTCAAGAATGTTTTTGTAGTGAATAAATTGAAATTTAAATATCTTCTGCTGAAGCAGTTGTAGGTTTATTTACATGCTGTGACAAGTGATAGGCAAGATTGCTTTCAGTTCTTCATAAAATATTGAGGCCTTTTATATGTGGGCTTTTTAACTTTCAACATAGCCTGTTACATATGTAGGCATGATTCGGCTCATTCATAACTGTGCAAACTGGGGAAACAGAGCATGAAATGATGACACTTTGGATACTGCTTCTACAGTGAAAGCCAAGCTTTTTGTCTCTGACCCAAAACCTCAGATCTTCTGCCAGCAATCTTGGAAGGGTGGCAGGCTAACTTGATGGCTTGGAAACTGTAAAATCTGACTCACGATGGTTCTTGATAGTTTTCTCTCTTCTCTCCTCCCAACACACATGAGGGCTTTACTTGAAACCAAACACTATTTTGTGAAGAAGCCCAGATCAGAAAGTGAAAACATGTCTGTGTATCTCAGCTAGTAGTCCAGTTATGTCCATAGGTGATAGCCAAGTAAGATAAACAGATATGTGGATGAATGAAATACAAGATGGTTCCAACACCACGATGAGTTTTCCTTCTGAAAGCCACGCTACAAGGAGTAGAGACAAGCTTCTCCCTCAGGGAAGCCTTGACCCACAGAAAACATGGTTGATTGTTAGGATTTTACTTTCAAAATCATGAAGTGATATTATGAAAACATGGTAACTAACAAAATCAAATGAGCAACTCCTTTTATAGTTTTTGATCCCAATCATATGCACCCCACCTGAGTAGGAAACACTTCTCTGAGTTTTTAAATATTATCCTTGGTGTGGCTTTTACCAATCCCTTAAGTATTAGTAAGTCTCTTACCATATACTTATTTTTCTGTTCATAGCAGGAAATTATATAATTTTATTTGCTATCATCTATCATAACAGCGTTTTAAAAATATGTGCCATTTAACAAACTATGTGCTTATTCAATGTTCCAAACCTTGGAAAAGTCCACTGATACTATAAATCTCCTGTTAGCAAGTTCTTTCTAAACGTTTAAGAGAACAAGGAGCTGAGGAGAATGCAATCTCAAGTTATGCACAAAAAGACCAGTGATCCATTAGTTAATTTCAATAATTCAATTTTATCTTATTTAAAAGCAATTACTTATCACTGGTAAAGTCTTCTATTGGGTAATTAACTAATGTACCACCATTATCACATGAAAAATTGCATTAATAATAGTAACAAATTAAACTCCCACACACAAATAATGCTTTACACTGAACTAATTAAATAAATGAAAATATCTTTCCTGTAAGATTTTTAATGACTTGAAAATATTAAAACAATCACTGAGATTATATATGCAAACACTAACCTTCCATTTATTAAAATTCACGTTTTGTCTTGTGATGTGGGTAAAGGGTAATGCCACCAAATCTAGTGACCTGAAATCAATCCCTGTGGCTCACATGGTAGAAAGAAACGCTAAACTGACAGCTACAAGTTCTCCTTTCTCCTCTACCTTTGCACACATACATAAACACACACGTATAAAAACATGTGTGTATAAATATATTTGTTAATCTAAAATATTATTGTAACTTTATTTCAGTAATAGTATTTATAGTATACTCAGAAACATGAAACAATATGTATATTAAAGCATGAGCCAAAAATAAAAATGATATTGGCAAATTGAACATTCTCTGAAGGAACATATGCATATGAATTTTGACTAGCATCTTTTTCAGCTTTTTTACTGTTGAGTTGCTGATATGAAATATATATTTATGATACAGAGCATACCCATGCAGTTAAATTCAGATAGTGTTATCTATAACAATTTGTATTGGCTTCTTCCCAAGGCTTTAGATTTGCCATGTATGAGCATAAATGGGAACCATATGAAAGTCAGTAAGTTCTTGATAGTACATGACATTCTGTGTTCTCTCATGCTTGATTTCAGCAAACATTCCGAGGTTTTGTCTTCCATCATTGAGGGTGATGGACTTCAAAAATGTGAGTGTTTTTCTTTGGCTTCAGATAAGAATCCCAACTTAACATGCTTCCATAAATCACTGGAGTGGAAATCTGTCAGAAAAGAGCTCAAGAGCCCTAATTTTTCTTTGTGGTATTCAGTGTTTCTAAATTACATTATTTGTTGCATGTTCCAGAGAGCATGCTTGCTTGAAGTGTTCGCCATATGTCAGACAGATCCCATACTATTGATATAAAGTTCACTGAAATGAAATCAAGGGTAACTGCCTTTTCCTCTATAATGGCAGCAGCAATAAAAGGATTACATGGAACGTGTTACTAGTTGAGCTAACCAGTAACATTATACATATAGAAAAGTGGCAAAATGGTGATGACCAAATACTTTAATTCCACACAGCATTTAACTATTATCTTTTAGATTCCATTGTCAGCTGTTTTATTACACAGATAGTTCAAAGGCTAGTGTTTTGGAATAAACATTATGGGGTCAAATTTGACTCCCATTTTACTTGCTGAGCATTTGCTAGCTGACGTGATATGATCAACCACACTAAACCTCAAGTCATAGTGTATCTCTCAAAGAGCTGTTGTTAAATTTAGATAATTGGAAATTGGTTTTCCACAGAGTAAATTCTCAATTGGCATTAGCTGAAGTTATTTAGAATAAATATAGAAGGTATGTATGTTTGTTAAAGATAAATAATATATGCTTTTAGGAAGCTAATATTATTTTTTATTGTTTCTAATTTCAGTAGAAAATAAGCATCTTTTTTCATAGAGGAAAGATGATAGCCCACCTAGATTGAATTTTTAAAAAAATGATTCAAATAAGTCTCTTCTCTGCCAACTTATAAGCAATATTTCCCAGAGAATTTCAGAGAGTAAATGTTTATAAACTTCTAAAATCTTCATTTTATGGTGTGTTTAACTCTACTACTTCTTTTCCCAAGTTGTATCTAGATCCTTTGGGTCAATAGAATGTGCATCCCAGATGCCCCATAAGAAGGCCCATTTTAGTCGGCATGCTGACGTTATTTGTACACAGTAAGAGAGAGGATCAGAAAAGCTTTGGCATTTTTCTTATTAAAATTTTATAGCTAAGCTCTGGTTCAAGCATCTACTTAAACAACTTAGTTCCATGAAGAAAAATGGGAGCATTGAGACCAATGAAATAAGTCCACAAAAGTCTGTGAAAATGAACCGGTTCTAGCAGAGATCAGCATAGCCAATGATCCAATACACATAACTAAAACATTAACTAGTTTTACTGATGTGAAGGAAATTGACAGTTTTCCCTATAGGAGAAAAGACAGGCATATTACCCTTTATTATATTATCAAATGTTATTATATTGTAGCAATTCAACTGAAAATTATGTGTATTATTAATATTTGCAATATGAACACACTGTTTCTCAAGGCATGATTTCTTTTCAAGATGCTATCAGTGCAGCGTAGTGATGGGAAATAAAGTAAAGGTATTTCCGTTTAAGATGCTCAATGTTGTGAAAACATTAATATCAGAATTTAAAATGTTTTTTCTTATAGTACAAGAGAAATCCCTTCATCCAATATTGGAGAAAAGGGGTCTGAGGAATGACATATATTGGTTAAGATTCTAAACAGAGCAACAGAAAGGTCCATTTTCTTACAGAATATAAAAAATGTCATTACCTGTGTACTATATACAGTTTGTGATAATTGTATGACATTAGATATAATATATATATATATTGTGGATATGTGGGAAATAAGAGAAAAATAATATTTTGTTCAAGGAGGATCTCGTGTACCAATAATTCAATGTATTCTATTTGCTAGAAATCAAAGCACAGGTATAGGTCCATATCAGCCCATGGATGTGTTATCTGCTTTGTCAGGTGTTTGTCATATTTTAAATGTATGAATAATTCTCACAAATTTATATTAGGGATTCTCATGAAAAATACCAGGAACTCACATTAGATTAATGGTGTCTTGCACATGAGTTGTATTTTGAGGAAGTAAATGTGCCTTTTATGTGTCACCACAGTCATTACTTGCTTCATGTGTTTATATATAGGTTTGTATAAACTCTCAGGCTCCTCAGGCATTTGAGTTTGTGAGCCTCCTGAGGAAGAACTAAAACTTAAACTTGACAGGGTATGCTAGACTGGTTGCTTATTGGAAAATATGTTGGAGATGTCAGTGCTGGAGTAGGGGAATGTTTAGGAGAGTTCTTAGTGACAGGATGACAACATTCAGAAGAATGAAATTTGACTTGTATCTATCCCCTCGCACAAAACACAAAATGATAAAGAAATCATTGAAACCTGAAACTCTGAACTTTCTAGAGATAGCACAGGCAGTACCCTAGAGGATGCAGGAATAGGAGAAGGCTTTCTGAATAGGACTCCATTTGCCCTGAGTTAGAGCCAACCACTGACCAACAGGAAGGCCTAAAATAAGAAATAGTCTACACAGCTAAAGAAATAACTGGGTGAAGAGAAAGCAAACAGAATAGGAAAGAGTAACATCTGATAGAGGAGTAATATCCAGAATATAAAAAAATCTCAAAAAACAAAGTCATAAAATTAAATGGCCCACTCCAAAAAAATGGGCCTGGGAGCTTACCAAAGATTGCTCAAAAGAATAATAACAATAGGTAAGAAATTACTACTTTGGGATTTCTTCCTACCTAAGTCAGAATGTCAAAGATCAACAAAATAATCCAAAACAAATGCTAGAGAAGAAAAAAAGGAGGGGAACCCATATTTACTGTTGGTGGGATAGAAAACAAGTCCTGCCACTCTGGAAATCTTTGAAGAGCATGCTCAAAAAGTCAAAACTAAAACTCCCCTATGTCCAGTATCACTGTTATATACTTGCCCAAAAGTTGTCAACCTACTCCATAGATGCCTGCTTAGCCACATTCATTTCTCCTCTATTCATGATAGCTAAGAAACTGAATCAACCAAAATATTCCTCAGCTTTTAGCAGATAATGAAAATCGGTACATATCGAGTGTATAATACTTTTTGACTCTGAAGAAAAATGAAATTATAAAAATTTCAGGTAAACAGATGGAAATAGAAAGGATCATATGGCGAGGTATTCCAGGTCCAGAGTGTCAAACATGTTATGTCCTCTTTTATCGGAAGTTTCTAATTCCAATTCACCAGATTTTAAGTATTTAACTTAGTGCGACTACAGAAACCAGGAAGCTAAAATGGATAAATGTGAAAGGGGGGGTCTTTAGTTATGGAGGGAGAGGGAGATAAATATGGAGGAAGGAAGAGTAAGGGTAAAATAACAATAAGGTTCTCAAACAATGATCAGGCATCATATCATTATCTACCTGCCTCAATTATGTATAATTCATATAAATCTGTGGATGCATATGCACATATAATTTAAATGAAAATTTGCCATCTGTGCTAACAATATTCTTCTCAAGAGCCATAGACTATCTAACAAGAACCACAACACCAGACAGAAAAAGTCATTTTGTGAGTTCTTAGTCAGGATTGTCAGAGAGACTCCCAAAACATTATAATATATTCCTATTGTTCTTGTTTGCCTCTCAGGGGTAGAGGGTAAATCCCTATTGCTGAAGACACCATGAACTTTAGATACATGATGCAGAGGACCTGATCTGAATCCTCAGGAAGTCTTAGCTTTTAAGGTACCATAAGGTCAGATGCAATCTTCCATGGGATGGAAGTAAAACAGTCCTACCCAGCTAAAATGACTGTGATTCACAATAATTGCACTCATAGCTTGATATATCTATGGATTTATTAGTACCCCATATACATTGCTTTTAATCAACAGCTCACTATGTGGAAATAAGATGTACACAGCAAGAGGGAAATCAGACTTGATACTAGAAACATATACATGTATTTAGGAGGCTAGTGAAGTTATATATCTTGGAGGTAAACCATTTTACTAAACTAGCATAATTTCTAACTATATTCTAAATATTTATATTAAACCTATAGATAAGTGTAGTTCTCATCTCTCATTAAGGAAACATCTCTTTGTAACAGTGACCTTTGCAGAAAGTCACAACCTAAGTTCAGAGAACAAGAAATTCTGTGGTCTCTGTCCTGTCCCAAGTGATGCATTTATTATGCAAACTTCTGTACCTAAGGCTCAGGGATCATGGAAGATGAGGGGGAGGGTAGATATAGGAGCCAGAGAAACAGGAGGTATGTGGTGATATTGTGTCTCCACGCCTATACTTGTGAAGTCTCATCAATATGGCTGCCTAAACAAGACCTGGACAATGATGATGCCAATGGACACCATGGAAGTAGGGAAGAACTTGGGGTTTCATCTACAAAGAACTACTATAGGCAACTAAGTAATGCTGAGATCAGGAGAAATAGTTCTCCTCAGGGATATTATCCAGTTGGTTTTCTGATATCAAATGAGATTATATACATTCTGGTAACATTATATAGATTATCAGAATATATATATATAT
>LOJH01018612.1:0-21664 GCA_001685095.1 Ellobius talpinus
AGTGGTAGATGAATGGATGGATGAATGGGTGGATAAATGGATATATGAATGGATACGTGGGTAGATGGATGGATATATGAATGGATGGTTGGATGGATGGATGGATGGGTGGATGGATGGATCAATGAATGAGTGGTAGATGGATGGACAGATGGGTGGATGGATGGGTGGGTGGGTGGATGGATGAATGGATGGATGGATATAAAATGCACATACAGAGCTGCCGCCCAGCACGGCTGATTACTATACATCTCTTCTGTGCTCCTACCAGCTCCTCACGAAATCTGAGCTTTGATGGAAACATCTACCCTGTCCTGATTCTCCTTTCCGTCTGGCTCAGAGATGACATGCGTGCAAAGCCAGCAGAGTCCCTGTCTTGGTATTCATCTGCTGCTTCTAATCTCTGTCAGCCTGGTGGGAGGAGGAAACAGTTGGGAGATGGAGAAGGGACTCTGCCCTGAATCCTGTAAAAATGGAGAATTTTAGCCAGAGTTTGCATTTTATTGCAAGGAATGGAAGCAAACACCATGACGTAGGGATGTCTTCTACAATTTGGTCCTTGGCTCAAGACAAAATAAAAGGCTGCCACCAATAGTGAGGTCAAGACTCTAGAAGATGATGCAGCAGACAAAATCCTATGTGGTCCTGACTCCAACATCCAATCCCAAATACCTCTACTGTCCTTTGTCAGAAGTCCTACATTCTACTGCGAGCCAGACGCTACAGACTTCAGTATCAGGAACAGCAGAAAGTACTGCAAAAGAGCCAATTAGGTTCCTGTATGAGCTGCCACTTAGCGTACAGGGACTAGCCATGTGCTTGCCATTGTGATGAACGCTAGGAAGGAACGCAAGGCATTCTTTGGGGGAGCACCTAGTGTGATGGGACAATCAGGGAAGGCATCTCTTTGGAAATAACTTGGAGGATTTGGGAAAATGACCTAGTCAAAGTTGGTGGTAAAGAGTGTTTCTTGCAAAGACACTGGCTGAAAATAAGCCTGGTGCTTCTGAAAGACAGAGAGACCAGGAGTGCTAGAGCGAAATGAATAAGGAAGAACCACAGCAGCACTTTGGGGGTGGGGGGCAGTTGGGTTTGGGTGTTGAAGGCCTGCTTGCTCGTAGAGTCTCTTGACCCTGGAAGCTGTGAGCAAGCCAAAGCAATAGCAAATGCACACACATGTGGCATCAAGGCTGTGCACAGACTTTACTGTGCATTTACTGTGCCTGCTTGAGACTTGTGGTTTAGGCACAGGCTAATGTGAGCCTAGGAGGCCAGTGGTGCCTTAGGAATGCGGTGTAACAAAGGGCCACGTAGATGAGTCTGGGAACTTACCTGTATTCTGATCCTAAGCATTCTGTCCCAAGGCAGGGGTCATGGGATTCAGTACCCAGGAACTTTCATTGTTTCTTTGATGCCTGGACACTCATCAGAGGTCTTAGTGGATACCTAATGCAAGGCCAGGCTGTGGCTAGTCGTTGGGCAACCTGAGCTAAACTATGCCTTACAGCTTGAAAAGCGGGCAAATACCCAGAAAAGGGAGTGGACTAGAATCCTTAGGGGTCTCTGGAAAAAAGAACCACAAAAAGTTCAGCCTGAAGACCTCTTGAGGATGAGCCAGTTCGGAAAAATTTCAAACAGTGAAAACATTTCTAGGTAAAACTAGAAGAGCAAGAGTCAACCCAGGAAGGTCTGCAGCCCAGATGGTAAGGAGTAGGTCGGCCCTAGAAGAGACTGGGCCAGGGCTCCAGAACTGGGGTCAGAGGAGAGCCATGGCTAGTCCCTTTGCAGATGGGCAGCAAGCGATGTCGGTGGAAAAGAAGCTAGTGCAACGGTGCCAGCCTCAAGGGAAAATGACTCCACAGCATCTCAGACCCGGGAGAACCCCGAGGCCTCTGAGAGCATGTCCCAGGCAGCAGAAGGGGTGGTGTGTGTTGGCAGAATCATGTCTCTACCTTTGAGGGACTGGGAAGATTTCATAGGACCAGATGGAAGAAAGGATGAGGGTGAGGCACATTTAACTTAGGGTAGTTGAAATTTTACCGAAGATGTTTTCGTCTCACCAGGAAGTGGCCACCAACACCCTCCTCCCCACACAAGCAAGGATGGAACCCAGGGCCTTGTGCCTACAAGGCAGATGCACTATCGTCCAGCTGTACCCTCAGCCCCACCAAACTTACCAAGCAGCAGAAATCTTTCCGAATAAAAGATTCGGAGGAAAGCCAATAGAAAACTAATCAAGAAGGAGTGGCAGTGGTTTTCAAAAAGGAGTCAGTGACCCCCAGCTCTCATCCCCCATTCCCACACGCTGATCTTCAGGACTCATCAGGGCAATGTTGGAAAACCACTGCCAACGGCAACATGAAAGATTGGACTAACCAGGGACCAGAGATCAGAGTCAGGGGTGAAGGTCACCAGCACAGAACTGATAACTGAAGACAGCTGTTCCGTCTCTGGGGAAAACAGCAGAATGTTAAGTGTGGGGACCTGCTCAGTTAGGTGTAGGAGGAGAGCAGGCTGGGACCTGGAGTGAAACAGCCAGCCCATTGGTTCAGCCATGTTAAATGTTAACCTCATGCTTGTGACTTCATCTCTGTGTTTGTGTGTGCCTCTTGTCCAGCTTCAACCCTCCCTTCTGTCTCTCACCCTGCCACAGCCTCCATTTCTAGGCTCCTTGTTTTTGATTCTCAGTACTCTGCTTTGTTACCACAGAGACTTTCTGGACTGTTTTAGGTTTCATTGTTTGTTGTTGTTGTTGCTAGTGTTGTGTTTTGGAGACAAAGCCTCACTCTATAACCCAGGTTGGCATGAAACTTACTACATAGTTCAGGTTGGCCTTGAACTCACAGCAATTCTCCTCCCTCAACCTTGGGATACTAGGATGACAAGCAGGAGTCACCACACCCCAGTTTTGGGCTGCATTTCAGGATTATATTTAGCCCCTGTGCCATCCTGAGGATGTGAACATATTCCTGAGTTGTGACTTTAAGAGGAAGCAAGGGCAGACAGCTCCAGGGCCATGGCTTATCAACACTCTGCCAGACCTGCTAGGGAGAGTGCCATCTGCCAGTTCCTCCTCTGGGCTTTCTTCCTTCTTCCCCATGCCTAGTCCAGCCTTCTGCAGGTACAACCCAGAGGGTTTCAGTGAGGAAAGCCAGCTGCCATAGCTGGTCCCCAAGAAGCAAGAGGTTGCTCAGCCTTCTTGTAACCGTTTTACATCCTCAGTGGAGTCCAGGTCCGGAGGAAAGGCATCACATCGCTGTTGTCCTCATCGCTTGGGCTGAGAGGAGGCCCTGATCAGAGGAGGAACACAGTGAGTCTTTCATAACCAGCCCTGGCTTGCGTTTTGGAGCCCTGGGTTCTGGCCTTATCACCTTGAGCAAATCAGTTAATTAAAGGAGTGTATAAAAAAGGAGGCAGACTATGATTACTCTAGAAGAAAATGAGTGGACCAATGATGGCGTGCAAAACAGCTGACATGACCCTCACTGGGGCTGACATAGGTAGAAACTAAAGCTCAGATGGTTGGCGGAGTCCTGTGGCCACTGAGGCTAGATTCAAAGCACTGGGCATCATACGTGTTTCGGGTATCACAGCTTCATGAGCCCCTCCCTCCCCAGAGTCCTTGAAGCTGCAGCCTGTGCCTGTCCTCAGTACAAAAGAACAAGATCTCAGTGATGTGCCCACTCACCAGGGACCCAGGCTGACAGTGTGGGGTTCTGTGTTTGAGTTGCACAGAGGGAGTGGAGGTGTTACCTCAGGGACAACAATAACCAAAGATTCCCGCAGAGCTTCATGAAAAAAAGGCGAAGAAGCTCTCAGAGCAGAAGGTGGCTGTGTATATGTAAGCACACCACTGCCTGCCAGGGACCCTGAGCGGAGGAAGAGTTTGGAAATGTGACACTTGGAGATCCAGCTTCTGCCTCCTCTTCTACCGTTTTCTTTGCAGCAGCACCTGGTTTCTCTTTGTCCCTGCTTTTTAGATGCTTTGGGGTTTCTTAATAGAAAATATGAAATGATGTGTAAATCACTGACTGGGGTGAGAGCTGGGGTGGAGACGTCTTGAATGTAACTCAGTGACCAGTTTCCTCCAGATGGACATCAACATTCCCAGGGGTGCTGTTCAGACAGGGTCTGCTCTGGTGACCCTGCTGCAAGTCCAGGGACCCATATGATCCCTGTAAGATATTAGTCACTCCATAAAACCTCTGGGCCATTTTCCCAGGCTGTGGGGTCCTATAGTAGATTTCCCATAGGGTCTCTGAGCCTGAGAACCTATGGTCTCACAGTTTGGTGGTCAGTTCACGTTGAATCAGATTTAACTTGTCTCTGAAAACATGATTTCAGCAAATGTCTCCAGCAAGGCTGTCAACTTTCTTAACTTCCCTTAGGAAGGAAGCTGCAGGCAAGAAGAGAACCTATCCTCCTTTCTCCAGCCTCCAAGTTCTGCAGATACTGGAGGGAACAGGTCACCATGCCTCAAGAAAATACCAAGTGTATGTGCCCAAGAAAGCATGCCCTCGGAAGCCCAGAGATGGCCTTGGGGCAAATGGGATGGTAACAAAGATCTGGGAGAAGGAAAGTTCCCAAGATACCTGAGGCCTAGAAATCCTATCTCTTAGATGGCAGACTGAGGAAGCCATGTGAACCCCTCCCATCTCTCCCTTTTCATGGGTTCTTTAGGCCTTGATTCAAATTTTTCTTGCTTCTCAACTACTGACTTCATCTTTGGGTTTCCTTCCATATTATAGCATTTCTCAGCAGCTGATAATCAAATGGGATTAAGAAGTGAGACAGATATCTTTCAATTGTGGCACAAGAGCCACATTTATTTCGTATCCACCGTCTGTCGGTAAGAAAGGCCTTATTTACAGGGACAGGAATTCAGATTCAGAAAAGGGACAGAGATCAGAGAATCCAAGTTTAGAGAAGAGGGAGGGAACGTGGCCCAGACAGAGACAAGAACAGGACTGGTTATGCTAGTTAGTGTTCTGTGCTGGGCTGCATCAACCCAGCCGAGGGTGCAGGCTGGTCCCACAAAGGATGACCTTATGTTGATGGGAGTAGTCAGGCATAGTAGAGAGCTGGCATAGACCATTGCATCTTCACCTACCCCAGAATAACAGTAACAACTTAGGATAGAGACAAGCTCATCCATCTTCAAGAGCAGAAATCTTATTTTTACAAAGTTTTCCCTCTTGATGAAGCAGATGAATGGATCAGCTGGGCTGTGAGGCAGACCAATCAATTCACAGAAAACAAAGATGAGCTGCTGTGGGATATTTGATCACATTGTGAAACTCCAAGATTGTGTTAGTAAAATTAACCTTGGATTAGGGAGCACAGCCATCAACTAGTTGATAAGAATTAGCCATAGAGCATACAGAGGACCCAGGAATACAGATAGAGACACACACAGGAAAGAGTAGGGAGGGACTTAAAGATTCATGGTCTTTTAGGTTCAGGATGAGTGGAGAGACGCTTCTCTTGCTGGGTCTTTGGCCAAAAAGGAAGGTCAGCTGGTTGCTTCTAGGCTTCCCCGATTCAATGTTAATTTTATTAACACAGTCTCGGAGTTTCACAGGGAAATCAAATATCCAGAAACAACAAGCAAACTGAACAACCAAGAAGATTCCCAAGCTTGAGACCATATCTTTTATTCTAACCACATTAGACAGTTGCCCACCTGCAGATGTGCTTTTAAAACCCTTGAGAAGTTGGGATTCCAAAGCCCACCACCACTCTCTTTTCTTAAAGATCTCACCCAAGGAGCTTAAGTCAGAATCCAAGGCAGAGCAGAAGGAGAAATCTGGAAACCAGGAGAAAAAAGAAAGTATCAAACGTAAAAGCATCTGTGTTCGGAGGACAGTGCTGCAGATGGAGCCCAGGGCCTCACACATGTGAAGCCGTGCTCACTACCACAGAAAGCTAACCTGACTTTCTGAGTTTCAAAGAAATCTCAACTTCACGACACTGGCGCTAATTTCTGCTGGCCTAGAAAAGAGGTATGTAGAAGATTGGGGGTGCACTCTGGGAGATGGTGGGCTTTATCAACAGTCTTCTCTTGACTTCCTCTAGACCTGGAACAAACAAGGTAAGACAGCGCAACTTCTCAAGTGTAACATTCGACAGTCGGTCAATCAACATGTGTCAGAGGAGGTGGTAAATTTCTCAAATGCAGCATTTGACAGTCAGGCAGTCAAGATGTGTCAGAGGAGGTAGTAAAGCAGAGGCCAGTCCTAGTGCTGGAGTAGAGGAGAATTTGGTGCCAGGAGTAGCTCTAGGGCAACAGAAGTATAAGAATAAATCACTTAAGTATTTGGAATCAGCTTCTCAATTCGCCAACATCTATGGCTACTGAGTCCTCTTCCAGCCACTGCAGTCTTTCTCCTAGAAGCTTGGAGAGCACTGAAAGCCCTCTGTGTGACCTAATTTACAAACTCAAGGCGGCAAACATATTTGATTATTCTGCTTCATCAGTTGTGAATCGCAAGGTATCTGGTGACCGTGTATATAAAGTTTTTTTGACAGTTTATGAAAAGAATGAGGAAAATAATGATGCTAGTTGATCGCTCTTAGCATCTCTGGGTAAAATGACAAAGGAAAAAATGAGCTCCATGATAAAATTAACCAACTTCTAGCATCCCAGAATATGATGAAAAATAGCAATGAACTCAGTGGTAAAAGTGACCAGCTTCAGATATGGATGAACAGTCTAAAGGTTTCTGAGTGTGCCCTGGAAGAGAATCTTCTCTCCAGCAGTCACAGAGCTCAAGTTGTGGAAAATCAAACCAAAACCCTCATTATAATATTGGCTGAATTACAATAAAACTTCAAGTCCCAGCCATGGAGGGTGTTGGAGGTTAAAGTAAGGCCATTGATTGATTAAAAAAATGGGATCCTGTAACTTTGGAGTGAGATCTGTGGGAGGACTCTACTGAGGTTGAGAACCTTGAATCCTCAGATTTTCAAGGGTTTATCTCACCTGAGAAAGAAGTGTCTCCACTCTCAGCAGAAAATGTACTCATACGCCCTCCCCTTGAAATGCAGCCTTTCCACTTTTGATGGAGGAAATTAATCCTTCATTGTCTGCTAACCCAGCAGTGTGACTTTTCCTGAAGGAGATGCCAGGTAAGACAATATCAATGCCCCTCAGGGCCCACCAATAGTTTCTCTAGACCTCTAATCGGACCTAAGGTTAAGCAGGCTCCTAGAGGGGAGCTAGAAAGTGTTGTGCATGATGAGGTGCACTACACTACTGAAGAGCTTAATGGATTTGCTAATTCATTCCAGTAGAAGTCTGGGGAATACGCGAGGGAATGGATTTTAAGGGCATAGGTAGTGGTGGAAGAAACATGAAATTGGATCAGGATGAGTTTATTGATATAGACCCCATTGAATGGAGATTCTAAGTTTAATATGGAAGCTTACACATTTTTTAAAAAAAATGTCAAAAGTTTGAACAGTTGAAGTGTTTGTCAAAGGATGGCCTACTGACAAGGAGCTGGAGATGCTTCCTAGCTCTCGGATTAGTGTTGATGAAGGGATGGATTTTAAGGTTCGGAGAAACTGCAATGTTAGGGTGGGTAAGCTGTGGAAAACCTAATCCTCTACAACAGGAAGGCCTAGAAGACAGGCCCTTCACTAATTCCATAAGGTGCAAAATGGTGAGTGTGAGGAACGACAGCATGCCTGAAGAGTTTCATTGTCACTCCTTCCCTTGTGCCAGACCTTAAGGTTGAAGATGCTGCTACTCATAGATTAAATGCAGTAGCTTTAGTTGGACCCCAGGGTAGCAGGGGCCAAGTGTCAGCACTGAATCGTCAGAGACAAGATGACCCTAGTTATCATGATGGGCAGCATAGACAAAGCAATGTCCATAGCGGTCATCACAGGAAAGTGAATTTTATGTTGAAAGATTCGTATAGACCTATGGTGCTGCCTAGTCAATCACGGTGTTTCCAGGCATGCCATAGATAAGAAGTCTACTGTATCTTTGTTGATCTGTCTAAGCAGAAAATGTCTCAAACAAATGAAAGAAAGCCTACATTGGATTGCAGTGAAAGGGAATCTCAGTCCATGAACCAATTTCCAGACCTAAGCTGGTCTGCAGACCCAGAACCCCTAAAATGAGAGGAAGGTCGAGTGCCCTGCATAATGACTTTCCTTAAAATACGTAAGAGTTTTTCCTGTTGATCTTTTTCCAGTCCTTCCCCCAGAGGGACCTGGGCTTTTTACAAGGATAATTGTCCACCAGAAGGAGGGGAAAATCAGACTTTCTGGGGTCTGTTGGATACTGGTTCAGGATTCACACAGATTCCAGGAGACCCCAAATAAATATTGAGGCCCTCTGGTTAAAGAAGTGGCTTATAGAAATCAGGTGACTAAAGGACCCCAACTCATAGTAGGTTCAGCATTTATTGAACTCTTAGGGTGCCTGCTTCCAGTGATTTGGCATTTATTGAACTCCTAGGGTGCCCGCTTCCAGTGGTTCGTCTTCCTTGCATCTCACAAAAAAAGTCAGGTATTGCCAGAGAGGAGCAAGCTTTGCTGCTGCTGAGCATAGCTTTCCTTTCACCTGTTCTCAGAAAGCCCTGTGAATGGGCCAGCTCATTGCAAGTTTCATGCATCCGTGTTATCCCAGTACAACAGGGCAGCAACAGACACTGGATTTTCTGGGCAAGACCCGCTTTCAACATCCTGGCCCACATGTCTCCACAAATAAAACCTATCTGCAAGGCCAATGTGTCCCAATACAACAATGGGAGTAAAGCGACTGCAACATGCATGCGTACAGGAGTGAGCATGGTTTTGTGTTGGGGATGCTCCAAGCTTGCAGCCCTTCCCACATAAATTAGTGCACACACCTTGTCAGGTTCCCCACATACCCTTGACCCTACAGTAGTATTCTTAAGCAACGGGACCCTTCACCACGTGACCTTCTGGGTTCAGTGCCCTTTCTTGTCCCAGACATTCAGCAAACCATTGAGTCAGCACAGGAATCTATCACAGGTTGAACATCCTAAACCACAACTCCAAAATCCAAGGTGCTCCAGCATCCATTCTTTTTCGAACACTAACGTGATTCTACATGAAGAAAACCCCACATCATGTTATCTTGTTTCAGTCACAAAAATCACTTAAGATGGTGTCTAAAATGGCTTCAGGCTGTGTGTACCATGTGCATATAAATAGTGAATTTCATGTTTGGCCTTAATCTCATTCCCAAGCTATTTCATTATGTGTATGCAAATATTTTAAGATACCACCCCATCAAAATTCTAAAATATTTCTGGGTCAAGAATGTTGGTTGAATAAAGAATACTCAGCTTATATTTACACCTTCCTGGCCACCACTTCTTAAGAAAGGGCCAAAGTTTGCAATTCTGTGCCACCTCGTGTCCCCTACACAGTAGATGTTTTAATAACCACGCATTGGCCATGAGCCCAATGGCTCTATTTCTGGATGAAAGGAGAAGAATAATGTCCAAAGCAGCAGAGGGCAGGGGGCCAACAGTAGGCTCCGGAGAATACTGTAGTTATCACATGCCATGGGGTCTCCAGGACATGGGGACTCTTTCAATGCCCACTTTTCCCGGCCCTTTCTTGCTCCATACCACAATATGCTATGCTCTTATGCCCCCTCCCTCCTTTTGCTCTCTTCCAACACTGTTTGCAGCACCTTTCCACTCTCTCAGGGCTGGCTTTCTGTAGCTAGGAAAGCATGATACATTTGAGGATAGGATAGGCAATCAAAGTAGAGAAGGGTGTTTATTACCTAATAAAGGCAGGTGGTTTGTTGTACTTGATGGTGGTCCCTGAGTACCACCGATTGCTGTGACTCCTTGCATTTCACAAATACAAGATAAGGGAACAGAAAAGCAAGCTTTATAGCCAGCTTCTGCCCCAGGCCTCTCAACCCTGCTGCTACACTGACTCCCAGGTACTTGCTATAGGACAATGTGACAAAGCCTGGCTTTGGGATGTTGGAGATACCAATACAGGACAATGTTGCTAACCCTGTGACCCATGACATTTATTTCAACTCAATGTCATTCTCAGTTTTTCTCTTGTGAAAATGAGAAATGACATTTATGTCACAGGGCTTTACATAAAATATTTAAATGAGATAACAGGCACAACTTGCAGCTATCTGAGCATGCAAAAATTAATATGCAAACCATTTTCTTTTTCTAGCATACCAGGGTCGGAACAGGTTTTAAAGATCATATTAGCTACCCAAAGGGAGGGAAAAGAGGATAAAGAAGGAAGAGAAGAAGAAGAGGAAGTCACGGGAGCTAATGATTGTACTCTGGTGGGAAAATGATAGCAGTGAGCTGGCTGCTATTCAGATGAATGGGAAAGTCATGAGTCAGGGCACAGCATAACGCAGTACACGCTATTTAGAGGCCTTGTGACAAGAGACTGTGTAGGAGGGTCTCACGTTAAATGCAAAATGGGTTTTTGGTATACAGATGAGTCTAACAGCAGGCAGAAGGCCTGGTAGGCTGAAGCAAGCCCTTATGGTGGGTGGGCACAGAGTAGAGCATGGAGGGGAAGTGAGAGGAAGTTGGGCTGACGGAGGGAGCTTCAGCTATGTGGTGGAGGACCCAGTTTTGCCTTGCTGAGCAGTGGAACTGGACTTGGAATGTTCCCAGTGTGTTGAGAGAAGACAGATAGGACCAGTTTGGCTAAAGAAGTGGCCTGAGAGAGCTGGGGGGGGCACAGGTTAGGATGGAAGCTGGATAAAAAGACAATTTGTGATCACTCCAAGCAGGGAAACCTAGAGGTCAAAAGCATCTCCTGTCAATGGAGTGGGACCCTCAAAGCCCTAACAAATGCCCAGACCCCCAAATCTAAACCAGGTTCTGGGGCAGATTCTTTTCCTGCCCCTTCCTGGCAGCCACAGGCTGGTCTGTACTCACAGCTGCCCTCTAACCCAGAGGCAAAGGTGACTAATACAAAGGAAAGGCCCCTAAAACCAAAGGGAATATTTATTTTAAGTAGTTTGACGTCTGGAGGAAGGGGTGGAGGAATAGGAGGGGGGCAAGGTCTGAATGGGAAGCCATGACATTCCCAGATCCTAGCCATTGTGTAAAGAGAAAAACTCCTCAAGATTGTGTTTGTCCAAGAAATCAGACAGCTCAGTCCCTGAGTCAAAACACTCAGGGTTGGAAGCCAGAATTTCCTGGGCTGAATGCAGTTGCTAAATAAAATGAAAGGAAGGCACAGTGAGATGCGTGAATTGTTAGGCCAGTGGGCTGGCTGCCAGGGTTGGAGCCAGCAGATGCTATATGCAGAAAGGAGGAAGTGTGGCCCGCTAGGCCAACCCACACCCCACCGTGCCCCAGTACCCATCCTGGATCACTGCTGGTATCACACCTAGAACCTCCCATGGCTCCACCTGCTCCCTGACTTCTTGGACATGAAAGGAATCCATGCACTCCCGGAGACCACTTCCTAAATGTAACCCCAGTAGCACAGAAACTGAGAGAAACAATGAATAAATGGGACCTCCTGAAACTGAAAAGCTGCTGTAAAGCAAAGGATACAGTCCACAAGACAAAACGATCTTCACCAACCCCATATCAGACAGAGGTCTGATCTTCAAAATATGCAAAGAACTCAAGAATTTTGGTCATCAAAAGAACAAATAATCCAATAAAAAAATAGAGTACAGACCTAAACTGGAATCTGTGTGCTCAACCAGGCCTTATGGGCACATCAATCTTATTAGTGCTGAACTCTTTCCCACTCTGGAGGTTTGTTTTTTTTTAATTCACTTCTCTTGCTAACTTGGGGGAAATGGCTTCACTATTGTCCTGTAAAGAATGGGCACCACAGGAGCTGGCCAGTTCCCTCTCTCCTGACTGGAAAGACAGTGAAGAACAGAGGGGACTGTATTCCCTATGAGCAAAGAGAACACTCAAGTCACCCAAATGTAAACAGTAGGGTGTAAAAGTGGGAGAGAGAGAAAAAAAGAAGGGAGGAAGGAAAAGAGCGAAAGGGAAGGGCTTGCCTATAACATCTTTTACTATTCCTGGTCTACTCAGTTCTCTCCACCCAGTTCCTACGCCCTTTAGCCAGCTCATGCATGAAGACCAAAAGCAGTGATCTCTACAGCCATGAATTTTGTATCCTTCGAAGTCGGGTGAAGCGCAGGGATGAAGAAAGAGTGCTGTCTGGCAGTGTGACATCCTATCTGTGTCCCCACTCACTGAGGATGGCCTGTTGGGGGCAATCCAGCTGCCTCTGGCTCTGCTGGATGTGTTTGGATGTATTCTGGGGGCCAGGCATCATCAGATGGCTCCCGCAGGGTTGCAGAAGATTCCCTGGAAGCCAATCCTCAGGATCTTATCTACTGACACCTTCTAGAGCTCCCTGAAACCTCAAGTGGGGTTTAACTCAGTCTTCACAGGTATGGCAAACTCCAAGGGAGGTGTGAAATTTCTTGTTAAATGTAAGGCAGAAACACATCTCAGAAAGGATGAAAAAGGAAAAGCCCAATTAAAAAGCCTGCAGACTGTTGACTGTATTTGTTGATTTCAAAAATGCACAGGGATGGGACATAAAAAAAGTTAAATGACTAATGTTTTTTAATGTATTGTTAGTCTTCTTTAAATCCTTTCAGAGGTCACTTTTCAAGTGGTCCCCTGTAAACAGCAGGAAGTAAGCCTTGTATAGTGATGTCTGATTCTCCAATCACCTTCGTGGCGGAAGGCCTCCCTCCGGCTGCAGTGAGGTCATCGAAGTGTTTGTGGGGTGTGTAGCTGATACAAAGCTTATGCAGGTAGACCAGGGAGGGTCTGTGTTGGTTTCAAAGCCAGTGTCAGGGGCCACTGTATCAGAACACACTGCTTCCCAGCCATTTCACTGTGGGTGGTCTCAGAGCCCATTTGCTCAGACCAGGGCCTGCTCTAAGCCAAACTGAAAGACAGCCACTCATTCCCACATCTCTTCCTTTGATCTCTCTCCTCCCTCCCTCTCTCTCTCTCTCTCTCTCTCTCTCTCTCATGGAAGGGGCTATCAACTGAATCTCATTAAGACATTAGAGGCCACACTAGCCATCTCTCAATGATGGGGGACTAAGGGCAGAGCTGCAGAAGGCAAATGGTGGCCACAAAGCTAGCAAGCTTACAACCAGGATGGGGGATCCTCGGGAAGATTCATAAGACCTTCAGGAGCTCCTCATGTTCTTCCAGACGGGGCCTGGTCATTTTGCCAGAAGGAAAGACCTCTTTGATGAGAGCAAACTTGGGAGAGTGGGCGAGGGTGTGGAGGTGGGGCGTAGAACATTCTCTGCCCTGCAAAGGACAAGGGCAGGGACGGGATGAAGCTACGCATATTTGACCTTCAGCCCTGGCCACTGCTCAGAAACTTAACACTCTGGCAATTTAAAGAGCCTGTGGGCTCAACAAAGGTGCACTAGTAGATACATAGCATTTAAGCCACTTTTCCTGCTTTGTGCCCTGTTAAACAGGTTGTTCACAAGATTGCTGGGGAAGCTAAATGGAGTTTCTTTAATTCAGAGATGGTCGGGTGGGTTCTCAGAAGTAGTGGGATTAGATACTCTCTCTTCTTTTTTCTTTCTTTTTTTCTCTCTTCCCCCCATCTTTTGTACTGAGGACAGAACTCAAGGCTTCTTGCATGCTAGACAGGCCCTCTACCATCGCTAAACTGTACCCTGGTCCCTAGAAGTATTCTCTATAGAGCATGGTCTGCCTCTTACTCTCCTGAGACTAAACAGTGACAGCAAGGACACTACTCACCATTGTGCACAGACAAAGGGCAATTGTGGGACTCTGTGGCTTCTTCTAGAAAGTTTTAGGCTCAGCCCAGGAGGCTCACTGAGGAGGAAGCCAGTCTGGAGTCAGCTTAAGCACCCCAGAGTGGATGTGGTTATGCCCCTGGTGGGTGCCGACTTTCCTGTTGAAAGCTGCTAGAGGAGACACTCAGTTTAGAACCTCGGCTCTGGCAGACAGGCAAAGGAAATGCCGGTCCTGTCTTCCAGGACTCCTGTGCTCTCTAATGGCTTCATTCCTGTTAGCATTAACCAGAGTTAAACATTTGTTTTATCCTGCCCTTGAAAGACCAGCTCCGAGACACCTTCCTTGACAAGGTTAAGGCCTCAGCCTGTACTTGACACTGCCTCCAGAGTGTGTGTGTGTCTCTCTGCTGCTTTTTTGTTTTGTTTTAAGACAGTTTTGTAACTTTCTCTATAAAGTGTGTCTAGCAAAGCAAAGAAAAAAACACAGGTTTCAAAAACCTTGACTTCTGAGAAGTCCTCTGGTTCCTGCAGTAGAGCGAGTTTGTTTTTAAGATCTGTTTTGTCATAAAGATAAAAGTCTTAGCCGTAGGGTTTCAGTCTTTTTAGTTGTCTTTTCATCCTGTGAAATTTCAGATGGCACCTTGGAGGCCTTCGGCCTGGAACTTGAAGAATACGGCTCAATGGTGCCCTCTTAAGGCCAATCGGGAGGGGTGCAGCACAATAGGAAATGGCGCCTGAGACCTCCAGGCCTGACGGCCAAGTTCCCGTCTAGGCACTCACTGTGTCTCCATTACTAATCCAGTCCAGACACCAGGCTGATGTGGATGTGCCTGCCACACAGTGGAGAAGGGCAGGATTCAGGCACAAAACCTGCCTTGAACTCAAACCCAGCACAGGCATGTTACTTAACCCCTTCGATTCAATTTCTCTCTTTACACAAGATAAAATACAAGATATGATCATCCTTTTGCTATCATTGTGAAATTGGTTCCAGGACCCCCAGCTCCTGCAACAGTAAAGTCCAGAGATGCTCCAAATGACTTACACAGCCTAACTGCTGTGTAGATAGCTGTTTTACAGTAGTGTTTTGGGAACTATAACAATACATCCAGTTACTGCAGATTAAGTCTCGCAGGCCTGGCTAGAGAGCACACAGAGCCATGACTCGGGAGAAGCAGCTGCCCCCCCTTACTGCCTTGCATCTTTGTTCTCAGATGCACCAACCCAGGTCCTCACAGACCCTGTTTTTTATGTTATATTATTATCCACTCTGCAACAACAGGAAACCAGGCCCACAGTGAGTTAAGAAGTACCACAGCTGATGATTGGCAAAGTCAGGTTTGAGCCCAGGTGATAGGACTTGGAGACCCAACGAGACCGCACCCTAGGCTCCCTGCTCACTGACAGACGTGCCTCTGCTGGGAGAGCAAAGAAGAAACTGTGACTGGCCCAGCATAAATACTCAGTTAATAGGAACTCAAGTCAGACTCTCGTTCTTGGTAGTCCGTACCCATAAAAGGCAGATTCTTGGGTTCATCTGTGCTGTCTCATGTTGTAGGGCTTCCTTCATTGCTGAGGGTAAATAATATTTCATTGTAAGTATTTACCGCATTTGATTCCTAGGATATTTTTGCATCTGATCCACTAGTGCAAGCATCTCTTCGACATGCTGCTGCTGTCAGTTCTTCTGGGGGAAGCCACAGAAGAAGATTCCCTGGGTCACCTGGTAGTTTTCGGTTACTATGGTAGCTGTACCATTCTGTATTTCCATCAACTGTGTGAAGGTTCCAGTTTCTCCACACTCTCTCCAATGTTTGTTCTTGTTTTGATAATGCCATCTGGCAGGTATACGGTGATTCCTCATTGTGGGGAAAAGATGGGGAAATGAAATGTCACATTGGCGACGAAAGAACTGTATTTGGACAGTCTGCAAGCCATAGAAAACCACTGAGTTTTAAAAGAATATCAATTTACTCTAACTACAAACTCTTAATATTCTTAATTTTTTTCTTCTGAATCCTGTTATTTACCTACAGAAGTAGGAGAGGAAAGTCAGTTTAGAAAGCACTCTCTAACTAGATAAGCTATATGCATGTTACTTAAAAGGTGAGTTCCTCTAGGCATGGTGTATTTTAAGAAAAGGACGAGTATGTTTGGGGTAGAAGGACAACGCCAAGAAGCCGTGTTCTTTGTGGAGAGGGGTCCGGAAACATTGCTTCCAGAAGGAAATCTCATTAAAAGGGCATTTTTCTTCTGAAAGAGTCTTCTCGGGACAGCAGTTCATGAGCCTGAGTACCCTTTCCGCCAGAGACTGCTCCTCCATCAGATTCTGTCCCTTGGAATTAGCAGAGAAACGAACTTTACTTTGCAGAGACCCCTGCTGGCCAGATGCAGGTGGTACAATGTAGCCGACAGCCCGCTTGTCCTGATAGGCTAACACGCTGAGGTCTGTCTGAGGATAGGCAGCCCCTCCTAGTCTCTTCTGCCCTGAATACTTCATCCGAACTACCATGAGTTCAGAGAAATCTGCCTGGTCTCCCAGCCTTTTTTTCTAGGAGCTTCTAGAGACAGAGATGGGCAGACACCAACCCTTTTCCCGAGACACTCAAAGATGACTGGAGGAGAGAGCCTGGCATAAGGGGTATCAGGTGGGGTGGAGGGTGATATCACGACAGAGTGGGGTTCCGTAGGGAGTCACCAGAACCTTGGCAGAAGAGGCGCCATGGGACCTGTTCTGAAGCACTGAGGCCGAGAGTGTGCCAAGGTCTGGGGAGGATGCGCGGGCACAGGGCTCATTATAAGTGAGTGCAGTGAGAGCGCCCTGGGATGGGAAGGTCCCCTATGTCCTGCTGAGATTCCGCCTTTTGGTGACTTGAGACCTCTCCTTTTCAGAGAATAAGGAACACTAGAGTGAAGAGGGCTTCCAGGACCATCACCAAGGAAGAAGCAGGACAGGTCCTTTCCAGGGAGCCTGGGCTTCTCTGTTGAGAAAACATTCATGGCCTCTTTGCCAAAGACTTTCAGGTACAGCAATGACTGCAGGGGCTGTCAAAGGAGGCCTGTAAGGATTATTCATCCAAAACCCATGAAAAATCTCTATCCCCACCCTGTGAGAGTTTGGGTCCCACTGGAATCCAATTCAGAGGTAACTTACAACAAAACAACAAACGAACAAATGAAAGCAGAAGGTTTAAAGTGTTATCCTTCAGTTCTCCTTCAAAGCGCACAAAGTTTTTAAGGGCAGCTAATATTCATCAGTCTGGCCATACTAGGTGCCCCTTGTGATTGACAGTTGAGCCAGAAAAGAAATGACAAGTGTCAGATCTTCAGACCTCTTTCTATCATTGTTGTTGCTTCCAAATGTCCCTAAAGATAAGGTCCCCAAATGGAATCAGCGGCCTCTGTCCTAACTCGAGTAAGGTCTGGCCATAGCAGTCTCTGGCAAATCCTTAGCCCTGCAGGGAACCTGAAGACTGCTCTGGACTACTGTGGGACTGGGCTCAGCCACCTGTCACCTGGATAGACAGTGTGAGCACAAAGAAAGAAAACAGTCTATTTGGTATTGAGGGCCAATGTGGAAGCAGACGCATTATCCTCCAAACCTCAGCAGCTGAACTGATCTACAACTGGGAAATTAGATGAAGTCCAGAGCCCCCACCCCCATGCTGGCCCTTTGCCCCATAAGTATTACCTGACTCTCTCACAAACTCTGGAGTAAGGCAGGTGCCCCCCTGCTGGCCTCACAATCTCCTAGTACTTGCAGGGGCTCCAACCAAAGAAATATGACCTTCTCTGGACCCCCAGTCCTGTAGATCTCTCAAATGTTGGCTTGGCAACCTAGGGGCAGACAGAAGGCAAAGCTGCTGATGGTCCTTTTTCTGGGAAGAAGGAGGAAATGGTCCTGAAGGGGTCCAGCCTCAAAGATACTCATTAGAAAGAGCGAGGGGTGGAGTGGGAAGGAGGCCAGAGGGTATGGAGACAGTAAGTACCGGACAGGTAGCACTTTTCCACCGAAACGGGAATAAGCAACACTGTAAGACCATTACTAAAAGAGCAAGGTGGGGGCTGGGAGAGAGGGGAAGAGGTTTAATCCAGACATTAAGGGGCACGGAAGAAGGAGCCAACTAAAAACAAGTGGGGAAAAGATGCCAATGAGAAGCCCAGTGTACCAGCTGAGGTAGGAAAGCGGGTACTTCAGTAGTAAAACTGTAGCTTTAGGAAACCAATTGGGAAAAAGTCAGTGTGACTGGAAACTGTGCTTTCTAAGGTGTGGCACCAAAGGCAACAACTAGCAGCATAGAGACGGGCTGCACGGTTCATACAGGGTTCAGCTTACTGCTCATGTGCAAAACACATTAAACACACACACACACACTTTAAGGTCTGGGGAGGGGCTTGAGAGCAGGGTACTACTCTACCTTTCAAAAAGATTCAAAAAGATGGACATTTAGAATCAAGGGTTGACTGTGTCGCTCAGACAATTGCCCACAGAATGATGCATGGAAGGGGAAGATGGAGTGGAGCCAGTTGGTAGCCAAAAGGAAGTAGAGAACCCAGGGACTCCCAAGCATCTGTGAGATGCAAGAGCAGCCGAAATGAAGCACTCAGCTGGGAAATTATGAGAGGCCAGTGGGGTAGGACACTGACCGCTGGGGGGGAGCTCTCAGTGGGAGTCTAGGCTGTACCTGTGAGACTGGAGAAGGCCAAGCCTGGAGCAGGGCTGATAAGACAGGGCACGCAGTACAGATGAAGCTCTGCCGGGCTTACACAACCAAGTAGTAAAGGAGGGTTCGAGATAACTCCAGGTCCTCAGCTAGTGAGGAAATGCAGCCTGTGTTGTGCTTCTGGTAGTGGTGGGGTTGTGGTTCATCGTCTTGAGAATGGAGGCAGAATTCTTTGTTTCCCTGGGCTGGATCTCGGTCTCTTCTCCTGAGACAGGGCTTTCCTCGATTATCTGATCCCTCCCGCCCACCTGTTACAAAAGGCAATGCGCTGAAGATGGAAGTGTTTTCCAGAGCTTATATGCACTGCACCATCTTGATGTCTGACCACACAGCTATGTCCCTAGTCAACGTGAGACAGAAAATATACCATGGCAAGCATCCATCAAAGAGGCAGAGGCCAATGAAAGGCGGGAAGATTCTGTATTGACTTTCTGCGACAGATGATCAACACAATCAATTTAAAGGATGTAATTCATTTTGTCTCACAGTTGGGAGATCTCCGTGCATCATTGGTGACCTGCTGCATTGTGACCCTGTGAGTCAGTAAAGGGCCTGAGCATTGGAACAAGGCTGCCCACTTCACCCAGCCAAGAAGCAGAGAGAGATGCAGGCAGGGAGGAGCTGAGGGCCTGAAGATTCCTCCAAGATCACTCCCCCAGTGACTGGGCTTCCTTCCGCTTGACCCCACACCCAAAGGTTGTACCACCTCGGGTAACACAAAGGATGCGCTCCCAAATCTTTAACAAAGAGAACTTTGAGAGACAGTCAAGATCTGAACTCTAGCAGCCTCCAGAAGCTGGGGGTGGGGAAGAGACAAGAGAGAAGCAGAGAAAAGCGGAAGGCTAAAAGTAGTTGGTGATGGTTCTGTAAAGAGACACTCGCCACCACGCCTGATGACCTGAGTCTGGTCTCGAGGACCCATATAAGGAGGAGGAAAAATCCCACAAGTTGTCCCCTGACTTCTGCGAGCATGTTATAGAACAAACTCTTACTTGCTGACACTGCAGAAATAAAGAAGCTGAAAGGACAATAGGGCGAAGGGGGAGGGACAGAGGTCACAGGCAATGACCAGTGTCTTGGCGTAAGCAGCGTGGCTCCTTATAGCTGACTTCAGAGACACACTTTTGGGAACAAGTTATTTTAATGCCTAAACTGGCCTAGGATTCATGACAGAATTTAGAATCCTCAAATAAAAAGGCCCTCATGGGTGCCTCTGTGCTGTGCGTTTAACACCCCCACCCCTATCCCCCACTCCCCTATCCCAACTGCAACCAGGACCTGAGCTCAGCAATTGAGGTGCCTGAGGCTTGAAGCTTTGCGGGAAGGGAAGAGGGTTACTTGCTGTCTGCAGTGTGCAAGGGTAAGGAGGGATGTCTCTGTCACACCCAAGGTCAGGTAAACCCCGCCTGCTGCCCTAAATAACGGCCCTTCTGGGTCTGAGTGTAAAGAATACAGCAGACATGCTGCGGAACTTGAAATACAAAAGCTAACACTGTTAATATTTTATTAACAGCAAAGACGGGGAACACATTCTAAGACAATAAACTGAGTCTACTTAGAGCAGCCTTTGCCTAGAGATGTGTGAGAATCCAAAGGCTCCTGTTCCTTTTTCTAATGAGTAGAAAATCCGTCCAGGAAGACCCTAATTTGGGTCTCCTGAATTTGCCACCAGCATTTGTGCACTGTCCACAGAGTGCAGCCTTGCGATACCTCCATGGTCCTTTCTGGAAGAGTTAACTGCCTCAGAGCTACACTGCCCAGGACCTTCCGGGAGTCTGCCCCTACTGGCCACATGCTCCAACTGCAACCTCGGATTTCATCATAGGGAGAGCTCAGATCGAGAAGCCACATCTAAAGTCCTGCCTCGGCCTTTCCCTGTCTCTGCCCCTATGCCCATGAGTTAGACATCATTGAAATGTAAAAACAATCAGATAATAAAGTTTGGCAGGACCGACCAAAAACACGGAGAGGGCTCCTGACTCTGCGCTAGGCTTCCCCGGCAGGTAGCGGGAGTCTCTCGTCTCTCCCAAGAGCCGCCCTCTCTTGCATCCTTCTTGTTTATTCTGTCGCCTCCATCCTCCACCGTGCTGGAATTAAAGGCATGGGCCACCATACACAACCCATCCGTGATGTTCTAAGGACTGCTCTAATAAGAACTGGCCACATACAGACTGATGTCTGTACCCCCTTCCGCAGAAACCAGTGGTCTTTGAATCTGGGAGCTTCCTTCTTTCTTACTCTTTCTCTTCCAAAGGGATCAACCCCAAAGAGGCAATCGCGTGGGAGTGGAGGTTTTGGCAAGTTGGGCTTAACTCAATCCCTGCCAAATCCATACAGGAAAATCAGACTCGAGTTATTGGACCTCGGATTCACTTGCTCTGGTGACTCCACGTCCCCCATTTGCTTTTGTTTCTGTTTGATCACTGTGCACAGGCCACCAGAGCTGGGATGAGAGGTGCCCCACGGGATTTTCCACTCCTCCAAACACCCAGATCAAAGGACAACCCAGATCTCTCAAAAGGCTTGCTTCATTCCTTCCTGTGACATTGGGCTTTAACATCCCTTCTCATCTCTCCATCCTATAAAACTTTCGATTTTATAGGGAAACTGTGAGCATCACAGTATTGATCTGACTTCAGTAAGATGAGGAGATCCCTCCCACACTCACTGACTGTGATCTCAATGACTTCCCCACCCTACCCTGGGACAGTGACACCTTGTGGCCCTCTTATGTCTCTTGTACATGCTGCAGCCACCACACAAGAAGCTGCTTTCTCTTCTCAAGTCCTGTCAGGCTCTCCCACAGCTTGGGCTGTAACCTGCCCCACTCCACCAGACTCCTGCCCTACTATTTCCAATTAGAAAGCCTAGGTTCACTCTTCCAGTTCATGCTCAGCTCAAAAGTCCTGAGGAATCTGTCTGTGCTTTCCTGGTACATTTTCCTGAGATTCAGAGTTGTATGCTCAGCCTTCCTGTGTCTTGAGCTCCATGCAAGCATTGGCTACACACTTACTCTTGGATCCCCCGAAAATAAAAATAGTGTCATCTAGAAGTGGCTTTTACTTGTAGGACCCCACGTTAAATAATGGATAGATGTAGTAGATAAGATAGAGAAACCAACAGACCATCAGACCATTATGGATGATAGATAGATAGATAGATAGATAGATAGATA
>LOJH01018613.1:0-21424 GCA_001685095.1 Ellobius talpinus
AAGTAATAAATATACAATTCTATTCCATACTATGTGTCTGCCCACATGTCTCCCATCCGCGCGGCCGACTGCGACTCTGCACCTTCGGGAGACTCACTGGCTGCCTGCACCAGTCCGCCCCGCTGCAAGCGGAACGGGCCAGGGCTCGCGGCGGCTCAGACATTTTTTAAAAAATCATAAAAATGGCTACCAAGAAATTAGTATAAATGGGGGTGGTGTGGGAATGCTGTTTCCACATCCTTTTCTTTGTTTTGAACATTTCATAGTTAAAATGCATGTATACATTTCTTTCATAAAAATAACAATGAACATTAGTTTCAAAGCTGCTACTTTAGAATCCTGGTGTGCCCACAACTTTAAGACTTTCAATCTATAAGTTGCTGAGGTTAAATCTAATATATGGCTGGCCTGAGGTTTGCTGACTAAAACCCGATGGTGTCTGGATCCAAACCAAGATTCATTTATGAAAAGAGCAGTTTTCATATAGAGACCAAGGTCTAACTTTTCCTTTCTACCATTGCTAGGAAAAAAAAAAGTGAATTAGGGAACAGAAAAGGCTTTTGCCAATGGGAAGGAAATTATTCTCTGATGCTTGTAACAAAGGGTAGACACCTTCCTTCTCTAAGTAGGGACATTTGTCGTTCTTTTGAAAAGATAAAGAGGCATGGCAGTGAACTAGAGTATGCATTCAAGAGTGCTCCGTGCAACTTGCTAACTTCAGGATCAGATACTTTACCATTTAATTAATAGGGGGAATACTGGGTCACACGATTTGCATTTTCTGGCTCTCAGCAAATATGGAGACAGGCACAGGGAAGGAAATGGGTCATTTTAATTGTCAGGCTCATCGGCAACCTCACCGCTGGCTCATGAGCAAGGACTGTGCAAATCTGTCTGGGTACTTTGGCTCAGGCTTCTGCTCTGTTCAGTTGCTCCAGGTTTGACTAAAGCTCTGACCTCCCTTGCCAAAGACTGAGCTCTCTATGCCCTATCTAGCTTCTTTTCCAGCAGAGACACAACTTTTAATTCACTAATACTGTGGAAATAAACTAAGTCTCTCCTTTTACATTTTTTCCTGAGTAGATGCCATAAAAAGCACCTTTATACAAAGATGTTTTGACAGTCTTAGTGAAATGGAGTCTACTCTACACAATGCAGGGGATCTTTCAGATAGTGTCATTAAGGGGACTACATCATGTCTTGCTACAGGTGAGCGATGTTCATTCTCCAGAAACAGAGAACAAAAGTAAGCCATGAATGTGGATAAGGAACTGTGCTTTTGCTTCTAAAACCACTCCTAAATAAAAGCTGCATCTTTCACGAGAAGGGGGATTAATAGCTCTCTGGAAACTTATGCCCGGCACTTAGGGCACTCAACAGAATGGCTCTGAATCTCTCAATCTGTCGAGGAAAATAAATAAATAAAACGGCAGTCAAAAGCGGAACCCAAGCCACTCTCGGATAATACTCTGTAAGTGTGGTTCAATGGAAATTAATACCTTAAAAATTCTCATGTTGCCTGCCATGATAACTCACAGCACAGCCAGCTCAGAAGTTGAATATTTTTAATATTTTTCTTTATTTTCCAACAATAATCCCAGCTACGAATCAGTAGGCAGCATAGAGAGGGGTAAGTAAGAAGCTGAAAGAGGACATTCCAGGCTTCTCCTGCCTCTGTGGATTGACTTCCCTATTCATATTCTACCCTTCCACAACATAGCACATCATATCCTCTAAGATTTAGCTCCATGTTTTGATATCCTTCCCTCCGTTAAACACTCTCAACACATCTTCACCGTGGTTCTTCACAATACCTGATTCAACTGCTTTGCAGTTCTGCATCCCCTGTGAGTCTATCAAAACTCCAGACAATGAGAAAGGAATTTGATTCTCCATTTCACAATCCCCAGCCAAATATCATAAAGTATCTAGAGACACCACCATCTTCAGCGTTGTATAAAAATGATAAGAGAATGCTCTGAACATTGTGCATGTACGTTAGTTTCAACATGTTCTAAGTTCTCTCCATTATCAATTAGAAAAACAAATCTAAAATAAACCTTGTTTTTAAAAATGCACACCTTAAGTGGCTGGCATTTCATGTACACACACATACAACACACACACACACACACACCAAATATTAGTTAGAAATTATAGTCTACGTGCTCTATACAAGTAGCAAGCATGTGTTTCATTTGGGTAAGGATAATGCATTGCTATAACTGGCTGCATTTGTTGTATCAGGACTTACACAGGAGGCAGCCCCCAAACCCCTTTCAGTTTACCTGTAAAGTTGAAATGGAAAGAGGATATTAATATCCACAAATTGAATGTGTATGGATGGACAGGTGACTAAACTCATACTCATATTCCAGGCCATGAGAGTGGGACTACTTTGAATGAACTTCATGGATGCTTTGTGATTGCACATTTTCAGAATAAACTGTGTCCCCCAAGTTCTGATACCCATACGTGCTTGTCTGTGTGCTAAATGGTATGTTCTATCTCAGACCTCTGGACGAGGCTGCAGTCTCTAGCTCCCTAATGTTATGTGTGAGATACATCTCAATACCCAGGTTGGATCTGAAGCCCATGGCTGTCAAATCAGAGGGTAAAGAAACTCGAGGTTTGAAAACTCTGTGATTCCACAGTTGGCTTAAAATGCTTCTTTAATATTGCCTCTTTTTGATGATCTCATATATGCATACAACATGTTTAAAAAAATCCCATTCAACTCTTTCCAAAAGCCCTACAAATTTCATATTATTTTTTAAAAGAAATTCTCAGTCCAGATAACGCGGCCCATGTGCAGCGCCCTCTTCTGGAGAATGCGAAGTCTGGCAGGGACCACATCACTGAGGAGAACTGACTCCCTCTTCCAGTAGTCATGAATTGCAATAGCTCCTTGGCTAGTGGGAGGGCTTCACTGCCCTTTTTACCGACTCGTGCTGACGTTTTCTCTGGCTTAATCTGACACGTGCTTTGTGCATGCTGTCAAATTTACCACTGTCTCTATTTAAAGGATCTGGAGAGTTGTCCTTTTTTTTTTTTTAATCAGTCCACAGATTTGCTTGAAAATACATGTTTTTAAAATCTCTTATCTGGGTGCTGTTTGTCTGGTTGGGAGATCATTCTGAACATCTAATCTGTCACAGGACCTGTCATCGTCATTCTCCTTGACTATGTATTTCCCAGTTTGACTGACAGCTACTGCTCTGATTGCAGACTGACAATCAATGAACAAGAGAAGAAGAACTCAGAGAGAAGTTTATTTACCACCCAGTGGGTCATTTCTAAGGTAGTTTCTGATGTGTTCATATGAAATGTTAAATGGTCACAGTATCTAAAAGCACAACTCCTTAAAAAGAAGCTCTGTACTGTGTTATGTTTAAAAAGAGGGGATTATTCTGAATCTCTCTACCTGCCCACATTCCTCACTTTAGGTAAGTTAGGAACATTATGCAATAGGCATATCAATATTCATTTAAAGGCTTGCATTTATTTCTTCCTGAATATCCATTCATTTTGAAACATCTCACAGAGGAGAATCCAAAGAATGTGCAAAGAATTGTGAGCTACTCTGAAAATCTGTCCTGCATTGTCAGAAACTTGGAAAACCAGATAATAGATTGTTGAAAATGGCTAACCTTCCTGGTCTTGGTAATGTTCTCTCAGGATGCAGAAATTCTCAAGTGGAAGTCTAGAAATGATCTTCTTCTCTGATGCAGCATAATTGTCTCCTATGTTTGTCTCTGCCTGCAGATTTCCATTCTGTTCTTCTCATGAGCCAGGTTATTATAAGGCACCACGGTCTCAAGTTCAGATAAGGGATGCAACACCACCTCATAAAGGGTCCTTTGGGGGACAAGATGCTGTGTTTCATGTAGAGGTAACATCTTTCCAGGAAATGCCTGTTCTGATAGAATTTACCAACCTTCTCAGCTTCTATGGTCTTGCCATTCTCTACCACATCTCTAGGAGGAGTAACTCCTGAGAGAAATCTAATAGTGATATTACCTCTTTTTTTTAAAGATGGTATTCTATGTGAATGTGTGCAAGGATATCACTTCATGTGTGGGAGAGGGTATTCTTAAAAATTTCTTGTACTCATAAAGTTTATATACATATTGCTTTATCTTTGTTATTGTTGTACTGATAAACAATCCCTCCAGTTCCATGGTATTTTTGTTTTTAGATGTGATATTTTTTTTAATTTTCCCATGAGCATTATGAGCTGATGTAATGTCAATTCCTATTTCTACAGATGTGGATGACTGCTTTAATAAATAAAGAACTGAATGCCAAATAAGATGACACATTCATCTAAAATGGATAAAAGTTTCCCATTTGAATGCCTTTAATTTGAGGTGTCTGCATATATGAGCTTTGAAAGAACATTTCTAAGTAAATTGACAAGATAAATTAGAATTCACACAGAATTGGAAAAGTAGAATATTGAGGGTGTTTCTTTTTTACCTTCTTCTGTGTCCGTGTGAAAGACCTATACCAAGACATTAGAATTCCTGTCAGCTTGAGAACTAGTGTGAGCTCTTCTGATAGCATGGGAGCATGGGAGCCTGAGGCAAGCCTGCACTCTGAACAGTTCCCTTTTTATATTCCACTTAACACTCCATTTATAAGCACAAACTCATTTCAGTCTGCAGAGTTAACATTCTAGAACTTGCCTTATCTAGACAACGAGTTTGGAGTAAATTCGAATGGTACTATGAGCAAAGTTGGGCATCGATGTTTAACATAGATGTGAGGCATTCTGCCTATCAACCCTGAAAATAGACTTATTTTAAGAACTAGGGTTAGTGCTTTGTGTCCTTAGGCTATGGAAGCAGAGGCTTGTTAAATGCTTGCAACTTTATTCTGAGAGCACCAGAGGTTCACAGACCCACCATAGCTGGTAGTAATGTAGAATACATCAGTGGAGAAGAAGGTGTAGTAATGGAACACAACCCATTCCATACACACAACTTTTCTTCTTCTGTTGGAGGAATGTGACTGGAGCCTGACATTTCATTTCCTTTGGATAGAACTTTCAGGTGTGGGTTACTATTCTCATGGTTTCTTAAATTCTCATTTTCTAACTGCTGTTTACAAACAATGTATGCAACTAAATGCAGTCCTTGCTTGGAGGGCTTCATGCTTGCTACCCGGCTCTTAGCCTGCTAGTGTGAAGGTTTGTAGCTAGCACACTTGTGCTATTTACTGTGCCAGTTGATTTTATTTGTTTGCCTGTTTTAGAAAGATACACAAAACATACATTGAAACACACATTTCCTGTTAGCTGTGAGTTGAAAGATAGAGAAGGATGAAGGACAGAGGGAGCCCTTGAGCAACTATGCTGAGATTCCCATGATCCCTGACATTTCTCCTATCCATGTGACCCGAAGAGATGCTCTTCATAGCAACTGCCCAAGACTCTGGGTTTCTACAAGACCCAAAGTTTAATTAAGAAAGCTTATGGTTTGATGGTCTGACCATTGGGCTATTTTCCAAAACTTAAGCTAAATGATTATCCATCCCCATAATTTCCCACAAAACAATGCAAAATGTGTCAATAGTTTGCTTATATTAGTTAATTATTTATGCTTTATTTTCTTTTTAAAAATTCAAATAGAAAATATTTTCTATAGACAGGCAAGGCAGATAGACCTAATGGGAGAAATTCATCAGATAATAGCAAGGTTCCATGGTCTAGAGAGTATCAACTAGCTGGTCTATTGAGTTCTGTGGTCAAGGTTCACATATAAGTGGCTTTGGATGATTCCTCAGAGGCCCTATATTATGAAAATAATACCAAAAAGGAACGTGGCAATCCCGTCTCTACTATGGTAAGAGAGGTACAATACTTTTTAACAGAATGCAATTTCCACATTGATAAAGTCAAGCAAGGCACACTAACCTCAAGGAACTAAAGCTAAGATTTACTTTATCATTCCTTGGTTAAATTCACATTTATAAATTATCCTTTCAGGACCTCCTCAGGGTTCTGCTTCAATTCAAAATTAAACCATGTAGCATCAAATATTAATGAGAAAAGTTAGATCCATTTATATTTTATGTTGATACGTAGCCAATTCTTCCACACTGATAACAGAATTAGTGAATTTTGAAGTGCGTAATGGATTTTGAAAAGTTAACTTAGCCATAACAGGCTGTAGAAAAATATTATAGAAGAAATGTGTAGTGGTTACATTATACTGCTTTTGAAAAAAACTGAGGAGAAATCTGATTGAGTCTAATGCTAACATACACGCACACATGCACACACACACACATACAAAGACACATACACACGCCCCCACACATATACATGCGCACACAATCCATTCTTCCAATTTAAAAATTCTCTAATATCTCAATCATAGTCTTACTTCTTGTCCTAAATTACTTGGAAGTTGCTCAGGATTTAGAGACTGGTTGGTGGTGAAAAGAAAATGCAATGACAACATCAGGAAAAAATATAATAACCCACATATTTATCTTTCCTTTTCCCCTACTGCCCTGTGTTGCTTCTTATTATCCCTTCATTCCAGAAGCCTCTTTCAATAAAGTGACATTCCTCCTTTCAGTAACTCAAGCCTGGAGTCCAGGCTCATCCTTTTAGGTCTTCCCCATGTACTTTCTCTCTCTAACACCTAACCCAGCACTCTAAAGACATTTTAAGATCACCCACCTATCTATGTTAAAATCACACACTCCTCACCCCACAGCAGCTGAGCAGGATGAAACAATCCCCTTGTTAGATACCAGAAGCCTTTCCTTGCTCAGTGTCTAAGCTGCTCCTGCTTGTTATCCACTCTGCAGAATACTCTTTTTCCTAAATGAAGGTTTTTATTTCTGGTTTTTTTTCCGCAACTTTTTTCTTTCAGAGAATGTCTTTGCCATCCTCAATATTTCAATTATCACCAATATACCCCCTTATGGTTCTTAGTTCATGGTCTGGGAGGTAGAATAAGATATAAGAAACAAAGAAAAGTAGTTCATCCCTATCTTTTGTCAAAGTTAGCAACACAAATATAATTGATACACTGGTATTTGGATTTGTGTTACTGCTATATTTGATCAGTTACATATGAAAACCAAGAGAAATCTTTTCATAAATTATTTCCTGTAATATTTCAGTTCAAAGTTGGAGTTTTGACTTTGAATTTCCATAAATTTATCTTTTGAACCCCAGAGGTGCCTAAGGGCATACTTGGGTCACAGTAAAATCCCACAAATCACACTCAGTATCGCTTGTTCTTCATGGCTTTCTGATCAAAACATTTAGCTCTCTTATGAGTTCTGTGTTTCAGAGAACTTCTCCTATCTGTGATACAAAGGTGAAAGGTCCTAGAGATTACTTCTAAGGCTTCCAGGGGAGCAGTTCAAGACAGCCATGCAGTGGTTGGGTGGACTGTAGACAGACAGGACACTTGATTTCCCTTTGAAAGGAACTACATTGAGAGTGAATTCTCAGCAGGAAATAAAGACAAATTTTGCCATGAGTACTGGCCATTCCCAATTGTTTTTCAAAAAGATTCGTGGAGAAGAAACGAAAGAGACAGAAAGACCAAAGAAACATGTCACTCAGAATCTCTGATGTTCCCTTCAAAAGAATGACTTGTGATCCTGAGGGCAGGGTTTATGCAGGAACTCTGAGTAAAGTGATTTTATGTTTTTGACCTCTGGAATGCTCTTCTACCTATTGTTTTTCTGTTTCCCATGATATTCCGGTAGTCCAAGCCTGCCAGTCACCCATTCCATCTTTACCGTAGGAAAGTACTTAGGTCATTCCCCTGGAGTATTTTCATCTCTGAAATGCCTTTTAATTTTAGATTCTAATGCTTCTGTTTTCCTTGGCACATCCCAAGTCAATTAGCTGCCTTTTGGTCAGGAAAGCAGGAAAGATAATTATTATGGGCTAACAAAGCAGTCTAGAAATGGAGGCTAAAGGACACGTGGTATTTCTTTAGGGACATTATGCGGTTCAACATTAGGGTTTTCCTTAAAATTCACTGAGAATTAGCATTTAGAAAACAGTAAAGAAATGGTTGGTAGAGGATGCAGGCAACAATTCTCTTAGCATTGGAGAAAATAGGGGCAAGGTGGTTCCTTCAAACATTAATTCAGAGCAAATTAAGCATCAGATTAATTTACTAATTCCCCTAATATCTAAATAATTCATACCTCTTTCCTCTACTTAGCTATTGACTATAGGTACAGATTTATAGTGACCAAACATTAAAAGCTAATGTAGAGATGATTAAACAGTATTTTAATATACAGGGATCATATAATGCTTTGATTTGTCTAAACTGTTCTTCAACATGCATTCATTTTTATTTCATACATCGTGGACATATTTTATGCTAAGTTACATTTTACAACATCATTTTCAAATTATTCTTTAACTTCCAATGTGCCATCGTATTTAAAATTAATTCCCTTTTGTTGTTGCAGCGGGTCCTTGGTCTCCTTGCTTCTTAAACTTATGCACACTACCTGTATTAATTTTGTTTTCTAGTTACTATCATGTTCTTATCCATTTTTGTAGCAGAGACTCCTGGGTGAAAGGAGGTGCAGTGTGACATGCACAACAGACTAGTAAATATTTAACAAAGAAAAAAGTTTTTAATGAGTAAACCAACAAAAGTGATATCCTCCAAAGCTATCATCTGCAGCCTCTCAAGAGTGAATGGCAGTGGGGAAGCCCCACAAAACAGGGATTATTTCAGGATGGGAGGGGCCTGGGGCAGAAGGGTAAGCCATGCAGCCTGGGGAAGTATGGCTTTACTATCTTTATGGAAGACTGGAAAGCACCTGTCTGAGTCAAACTGCTTCAATGACTGAAGAGGCTTTTGAGAAAGATGTATTGGCACTTAACATAACCTTCTGTGCCAGATACATGTGAGACTTGGGCCAGTGCTTTCATGTATTATCTCCTTTTTCTGCATTATCAAAAGCTGTGGAAGACAATAGCAGTGAAGATGAATTCCGCATTATGAACATGACAATCTGAATTGTCACACAGGACACTCTTAAAAGTAACAACAGACATCCTGGTTTTATTTTAACCTCTGCCTCTTTATTTATGGATTAATATTGTACTGAAATGAAGCACTTCATGGAAAATGATAGCAGGAAAATCCTATCATAACTCGATTGCAGCTTCCAAAATGACGTGTTCCTTAGATAATCATTAAGTCCAGTTATTTTTATCTGTTCTTTTTCACAGTATTGAACAAGGGAAGTGATGCCATTATCCATCTATGCTTTCATGCTTGCTTTCTGTACAGAGTTAACTTTCCATAGAAAAGACAGACTTGTTGGTTTCTGAAACAATCATCCACGAGTTTCTCTTTCAGTATAATTCTTCCATTCACTAGATATTTATTGTCTGCTCTGTGGGTATTTCTTCAGTCACCATGAGTGTTAGGATACATTAAGAAGGGAAATTTGCAAGCTGTTGCTTACAGAGTAGAATTTTCAAATCTTACCTAGACAGAAGCCAAAGCAAGCTTCCCTTTGTCCTCTGGTGAGAACTGACTCATCCGTCACACTCAGATTTTGACGTTCATTCTTTTTATGGAAAAGTGAGATACAGCCCATTTCCCCATCTACGATGGGGAATAGTTCTCCCTGCCTCCTCCTACTCTCCCAAGTTTCATCACATATTTCTTATCATACGTTTGTATGAACCAAGTACAGATTTAATAGGCTTACTATTTCAGGATCCATTTGTTAAACCTTCGATTTTATTTTAAGGTCTCAAATCATTCCCACCATTTAAAACTAGCCCTATCATTATTCCCTTAGGATTTGCCTAAAATAGTGCATTCATTTATTTCATATTTGGAACTGGAAGGCATATTTTTCTCCCTTAGTAGAGATGTGTGGTGCTAATGTTTAAAAGCTATTGACTAGAACATTTTATTTCACAGTGTGAAATAGGAGACTGTCTTTTTGGAGAAAAGAGGCTTCACTTAACCTCTGTTCGAAGTTGACTCAGCAAGTCTTTGCTCCGTTGGCTTCATAGACGATTAATGTAAAATGTGTTTGCACATGTATAAGAGCTCTTTGGTTGTGCATCTGTGTGCGCATATTGATATTTACTGAATTTTACATGCTGGATGATCATGATGGAAGAAGCCATTAGATCACCAGATCCACAATGTTTGGTATATGAACTAATAAATACCACCAGCAAAAAGTAATATTTGTGTTCTGGCTGATGGCTAAGGAAACAAATTTGTTAAGACTATATCTGGAGGCAAGTGGAATTCCCAATTCAGTAAAGCATTTAGGTTGTAAATATAGGGACCTGACCTTAATCTTTAGAATCTACATAGAACTTTCTAGAATTATAGAATATACATGTAATCATAGCTCTGAGGAGATGAAAGCTGGCGGATTCCTTGAGTTCACTGGCCAGCCAGGCTAGCCTACTTGGTGGGATAGAGTCCAGAGAGAGATGTTGTCTTAAAATAAAGACAGACAGAGCCTCAGCAATGACAGTCTATGTTGACCTCTGGACTTCACATGTACTCATATACATATACCTTCACACAAGTGTGTACTACAGAAACATACACACATGCACACAGACACACATACACACATACACTCACACCATTATATATTTGAAGAATTTGAAAATATGCAAGAAATTTTGGGCTTTAAATAGAAGGTGGAAATGTCAACCTTAACTAGCTATCTTTTTATTTTATTATAGAGGATGCTGAGGTTGGAGTTCGTCAAAATTTGAAATGATATTCTTTTGGAATTTTAATTAAAGTAATTGTCCTCGGAGGAGGTGAGCAGGTCTGTGGAAAGCACGTGCCCGGCATGTGGGGAGTCCTGCAGCCCAATCTGAGCATTAAATAAATGCAATTAAAATAAAACAGTAATATTAGACCTTTCTCCATTTCCAATAAGATTATTTTAAAGTCCTAGGGTTTTTTATGTAAGCTGGTATCCTGAATTCTAGAGGTCGACACTCCCACACTTCTGTAATTTAGGACTGGTGTGAGGATGACTCTGAAACAGAGTTACCCAAAACACATCCATCTCTAGGAGCTCTCTCTCTTTTACACAAATAGAGATGGAGCTGATATTTTGTAGGACAAGGATCCCTTTCAATTTGCTGAGTAAAACCAGAGATGTGATAAATAGAACTACGGAATAGATATAACAAGACTAGGTATGCAGAAATATTGCAAAAAAAAAAGCCCAATTTTTTTACTTTTCCATGGGGCAGGCCAGTGACAAGCACTTTACCTAAACATAGTTTGAATGTATCTGTTCTCTCTTATTTTGCCAGACTGATGTTGAAATTCATATTCTAACCTTCTTGAGTCTTATTTCCACAGAATTCTATCTTAAGTAAAATGGAAAAAAATAACTCTTTTAAAAGATGCGCACAATATGTGTTATGACATGTTTGTCAGGGTTTTTCCCAACACCCTCACTCCAGACACCAACAGTACCTTCAACAATTATTACTAATGAATAAAAGATCCCATATAGTAAGCATACAGAGTTTTAGGGCAGCTCCCTTCAGTCACACCTTGGACAACAGTCAAAGTCCAGAGTGTCACCTGAATTTCTGATCAACCAACCCACAAAAGTCTGGGTTACCCATACATAGTTGCTTTAGTCTCAGTTAACTACAGCACCTCAAGAACTCTAGGGATTGATTTACCATAGATGGTCAATTATCACTGCACAATAGGGCAGCAGTGAGAGGGAAAAGGAACACAGGACAGGATAGGGTGAGGACCATGGACAATATGGGGGTGACCAGTCCTCTCAGGGATGTCCCATGTACCCACTCTGTAATGTCATACACTCATTAGCCATCATCTTATAGGGACCACAGAGAAAAATTGGTCAACTCATTGGCCCCTGGTGACTGACACAAGATTTCAGTCCCTCCTAACCTCCCTGACTAAAAGTCAGGACTCTCTTACCACACAGTTGGTGACTCTGTTCTCCATCCTATACTCTGCAGGTTTTCTCTCAGTCAATTCAGAAATGGCTCTATGGGTTCACTATGTGAACAGTAATTGTATGCCTTTTACTATATTCGTTCAGAAATGAAAGGGCATTGAAAAAATATCCTATCAGGAACCACAAACTTATATAAAGAAAAGGGTGTTCTATTGATCCAATTACTCAGGAAAGTACAATATTTGGAATGTCTTCTCAAAGGACATGAGACTAGAGGCCACACATATCTTCATTGCCTCACAAAAGCATATAAACATTTTTTAAATCTTTTATCCAGAAATGGAACTGATTGTTAATTTAGATTTCAAAATTAATACATATTCTTATTTACATAGAATTTCATAGATTTTGAACAAACATCCTACTCAAATGAGGTAGTCATTTATCATCCTCAAGAATCATAAAGACTGTCTCCTGAAAATACTCTGAGATCCTATGCTCTGTGTAGATTCTCAACCAACCAATGTTTCTTAGTGTGGTAGGAAAAGATGAGCAGATCTGGGCTGTGGCATCTACACTCTTAAAAAAGAAAAGAATTTTTAAGGTATAATGAAGAGGTGATGTGGGTTGTTCTTCTGCATATGTGCTGCTTTTATTGGTTAATAAATAAAGCTATTTTGGCCTATGGAAGGGTAGAATATAGTCAGACTGGAGGGATATATAGAGTAGGCGAAGTCAGAGAAAAAACACATAGCTGTCGAAGGAGGCAGACATCATGTAACTGCCCAAGAAACAAGAGGTAACAAATCACAAGCCTCGTGGTAAAATATAAAATAATAGAAATGAGTAAATTTAAGATGTAAGAGTTACTTAATCAGCATCCTGAGAAAATAGGCCAACTAGTGTTGTAATTAATATAGCTTGTGCGATTATTCGGGTCTGGGCGGCTGGGAATGAAAGAGCAGTCTCTGCCTATAGAGAGACAATGTTGGTAGGACCACAGATGGTATAGAATGTTAGGAAACTCAGCTCCACTGTACACTTAAGCATAAAGTCTAACACCATTGTAAGTGGTTGCAATGCATAATCAATCTTTAGCCTAGCTTAGACATTTTAAAATTTATTCCTAACGTTAAAATAGACAGATGTTGCCAGGCAGTGGTGCTGCATGTCTTTAATCACAGCCCTTGTGAAGCAGAGGCAGGTGGATCCCTGTGAGTTTGAGAGCAGCCTGGCCTGCAAAAGTTAATTTCAGGACAGCTAGGGCCGTTACACAGAGAAACCCTGTCTCAAAAAATCAATCAATCAATCAATCAATCAATCAATCAATCAATATTAGATAGTTGTTTCTTCCTGATGAACTAAGATCTGAAATAAACCCTTCATGTCTTGGAGAAATAGAAACAATATACAAACACTTGGTCTCCTTGGTGAAGAATAAACAAATTGATAGCCTGAAACACAATTAATGTTACCCTACCATGTGGTTTTAACTCACACGTTTTACTTGTAAATCTGCAGATGAGTGAGAGAAAATTTCAGCCCAACCTCTCTTGTATGCCTCTGTCCTCAAATTAAACCCATGGAAATGATGTCCTTCTTAATGTGAATCAATGGGCTGAGCTCCTGGCTAGCAGGACAGTGGGTAGACAGATAATTGGAGGTGCTACAGAGAGGAAGCCTGGAGTTCTGCCTTTGCTGGTATAATCTTTATCTGATAGTAATTGGAATTTCCTTAGCAGATTCCTACCCTTTGTCAAATCTCTGAGATTCCTTACTATTCTAAAGGAAAGAGCTATCACCCTGGTGGCCTTATCATAATGATGGAGCTCAGATCTGAGTATAACTCTGGAGATGAGCAGGTCTTAAGATGCTCCCTAATATTAGCAAGATTTAAACTTAGGCCAAACTAACTGGCAACAGGTAAGGACACTGTCAAGCCTTTCACAGGAAGAATTGTTTGCACAAAATGTACCCTGAGAACATAAGTCATGATATTGAATAGTTAACGATACATCACAGGCATAATGGAGAGTCTGAGTCATTCAATCCAGTTACAATATCACAATATTTTGCATGTAGATGCATGCCTGCTAACCCATTACATATCAACAAACTCCATAGTTATGTTTCTTCCTAATTTGTTTTAAACTTTATTATCACTTTGAAAATTTATTCTGCATCAACTTTTTATGCTAGAAGTCTGGGATTATATTTTAAATATCTTGGCCTTCTAATTACAATTAAATTTCCAGTTGCCTCTGAAATATTTTGGTATAGCCAATGAAATTGCAACCTAGAATGGACACACTTCTCTACCCAAAAGTTTGTCTTTTTTAGCATATGCAGTATGATACAAGAGTCTTCTAGATAACATCAGCATTTTATTATAGAACAATGTTTTGTCTGATGAGTATGGAGAATACACACAATGAAAGTGCAGAGTTCTAAGACTGGGCCCTTCATAAACAACTTGGACACCAACATGCGGATAATAACCTGAGTTTGTCATCAAACTGCCTAAGTCTAGGGTCCATGTACCCATCATTCAAGTTTGATATTAGAGTGGATCATAAACTTGCCCTCTCACTGGTACTCGGTTGTTTGGTGAAGCCAACCACAGACATGCTGTGCAAGATGCAGTCACCAAAGGAATGCACTCAGAACATACTGTTAAATCCAATACAGGAGGGAATATCTGTGTCTTGTTTTCTGTCAGGGAATATACTTAGTGCAAGTCACAGAGACAGTCATCACAGTGAAGATGTGAAATCTAATTTTGTAAGACAGTGGCCAATGATTTTCCAAGATGGTAACATTACATGATATTCCCAAAAGCCACCTTTAAGCAAGTTGCCTTGTCTGCATCCTTGCCAGGGTTCAGAGTTAATGGTTACTCATCTCAGGTTTTCATAGATTGGTGATAAGAGTTTCATTATAACTTAACTGTATTACCTTTTAAAATATCAATGGAGTTTGACACCTTTCACCTGCACAGAAGCCTAGCTTTTAAGCAAAGTGCCTGTTACTGTCTTTCTCCCATGTTATAACAGTTTTATTTTTTTTTCATTTTTATTATTATTTAAATCCTTCTTCATACAATATATTTTTATCAGGTTCATTTCCTTAACCTAACACCTCCCAGATCCTCCCCATCTTCCCATAGCATCATTTTTCCCTCTCTTTCTGAAAATACAAGCAAATCAAACCCCAAATAAAAAGCAATAAGACAAAAGAAATTAAAATCAAAAGAAAAGCAAAATAATGCAGAAAACATTCATGCTTCTGGAGGAGGAAAGTAGTAAATCTATATCAATCTAGGTGTGGACATTCAGAATACACTGGTGTGATAGTGGCACACATGTTACAGGAATAACCCACCAATTTCTGATTGGATTTAGGGCCCATTGATGAAATGGGACCCATGCCTGACTCTGCTAAAGTGACCAAGAATCTGAGACTATACGGGTCACGGGCTTAGCAAAAAATTTAATACTATAATTCTGCTAAAGGAATACAGCAATAAAATTACCTCTGATGATATATCACTAAACCCATCATCAGAGAAGGTTTCTACTAATGGGAAACTCATACAGATGAGCACTAACATGGAGACACCCAACTGGACAATGTGTACAAAGGGAGAGGGTTTAGAGAACTCAGTTCTAAATAGAATGTCTTCAACAAAACTCTCCTCTAAAGCTCTGGAAGCTATGTGGAAGGGAAGGCAGAAAGATTGTAAGAACACAAATTAGTACATAGCACCAAAGACTGTTTTCACTGTTTAATATTCAGAAGTATTTTATAAGATGTGTTAGCATTCATAGAGATACTAAGATTTAGAAACATTTTCTCCTAATCTGTAGCATTTTCTTTCTTCTTTCATTTAACAGAATCTTCTGTACAGCAAAGACTTTATTTAATTCATGTGTGTGGGTTTTGCATGAGTGTGTGTATGCACATCACATTCATGTAATCCAGAGCAGGTCATAAGAGGGTATTGGATCTTTTGTGACTGGAATTGTTGATAGTTGTGAGCTGCCATGTGAGTGCTGGAAACTGAGTGGGAGTCCCATGGAAATAACAACCAGTTCCATAGCTGCCAATTCACCAATTCAGCCCCCAGAGCAAAGGTTTTTCATCTTGATGAAGTCCAAATATTAACCTTTCTTTCACACATTTGTCTTTTAAAAGATTTTATCACACTTATTTTTGTGCATTGGTGTTTTGTCATCATGTATGCCTTTGATCCAGGACATGCAGTGTCCTCGGAAGCAAGTAGAAGGCACCAAATCCAGTGGGGCTAGATTTACTTTCGTATGCTGCCATATGGATGCAGCATACTGAACCTGATCCTCTGTAAGAGAAGCAAATGCTCTTACCACCTGAGCCATCTCTCCAGCCCCTACAGTAGATTCGGCTTTTGATGTGTAATTCAGCTTTTTGATATTGCTCTATGATGTGTAAGATCCAAGAGAACTTTTTTCCATTTTATTATATTTATGCATTTTAGTCCATAATCAATTTTTATTTTCATATAATGTATAATCCTGATAAATTTTTGTGTGTTTAAACCCAGCATGAGTTGATGACAAACTCTTGTAAACTGACTTCCTCTTGAAATTTTCTCCAAAGCAGTTTGTAACACTGTGTGGGAATGTTTGAGCTCCTTATTCTGTTTCATTGATCCAAGCTTCTGTCCTTCTGCCAAAGCTACTGTATCGATCATTGTAACTGGACAATTAACCTTGAAGCCAGGTGGACTGGCATCTTATATTTTATTCTCTTTCAAAATTCTGCAAACTCTCATGCTTTCACTGACATTTCACATAAATTTTAGGAAGGTACTGCTCAAAATTTTCTAGAAATTTAATTGAACCCGTGTATGCATTTGTTTTTCATGAGAATTATGTTAACAATTTAATCAATTGTGTAACATTACCTTAAAAACAAAGCCAGTCTTTTCAGCCTATATTCACAGGGTGTCCCTCGCCTTAGGATTTATATCATGTTTTACCAAATATATACAGTTCATTCTTCTTTGCCCTTTAACATCGGCTTCTTTCTATAGCCATCCCTTGAAATCTCCCCATGATTCCTAACTAAGTTTCTGCCTTTTATGGGCACGTGACTTAAATGAATATCTCTACAGATTCAAACCTCACAAAATATAGGTGAGAGAAAAGGAAGAGATTAAATAATTGGGGCTGGGGCCAGAAAAGATGGAGTATAGGAAGGGATAACTCAAAAAAATATGGAAATTTCAAATGGAAACCTACTACAAGTAGGAGCTTCATGAAATAATATATATACACACAAATATATATGTGTATATAAACCCACATATACAATATGTTTATGTATATATACATATGTATATACATACATATATACACATATGTATATATACATAAACATTGTATATGTCGGTTTATATACACATATATATTTGTATATATATATAAATATTTGTATATATATATATATATGGGTTTATACTTTGTTACCACACCTTACCTGGACACCATAGGCTAATAGGCTATCAAATAAAGGGTTCAGTGTTCGTGTGAGTTACCTCTTTTGGTTTGTTGGTTGGTGATTTTTGCAGATGACTCCCTACCAAAAACTATTCTAGTCTATTGCAATCGTTCTTGATTACCTCCCAGATTGCCTGGTACCTAATATATATAATACATGTATAAAAATTTAATATTTTAAAAATAAGAATAATAAGATCTAAATAAAAAACTTTGCACTTGGAATATAAAATGTCTTATATATACAGGCACCTAATAAGTGCTGCATGCTGCACCGGAAGATGATATGAAGTTCTTACATGACATTTCTTTCTCTTCTAATTCATTAGTGTAGCCCAGAACATAACATTTATGCTAAAAACTCTAGAGATGTTCTCAGTTTTCATTTGTAAGGCTCTTTGGTATCTTACTCTATGATTATAAGACATTTAAATATTTCCTTCAAATATTCCATATTATAATAAAATCCTGAATGTAAATTTGTAGCATACTAAGTAAAAGGGAAGAGGTTCTCATGAAGTCACATGCCCGGACAGGAAATTCTAGGCAACTGATGACTCCTAAGAGAGAGTTAGCTCCTCCCAGGGATGAGAGCTGTCTTGGTTTATTCAGTGCAAACTGGTCATCCTGAAAACCATATACACATAAGCAGCAAAGTGGACTAGCAGCTTTAAAGCATAATAATGAAGGAAGAAGTTTTAAGAATAGTGGGATATGAGAAGAATTGGAGGGAGGGGAGTTGGGAGGGGCTGGGCAGATGGAAGAGAAGGGAGAGAGTGGTATAATTATATTTTAATTAAAATGTATAATAAAATATAATTTAGAAAGTTAAATATTGTAAGAGTTGAGGACTGAATCTAGGTTATTTTAAAAACAAGCCACACCTAAAATCTTCCATGAGCATAAAGAATGTTGAGAAGCATGAAAGTGGCTTTGACTCTGAGCAGCCACTCTGAGCAACACCCGGGCTCAGTGAGCACAGCTGCACAAAGGCACTGTTTTAGATTGCCCAAGCCTGAGCCAGTGTGGATGAATACCTAGCTCATTGCTCACATTCACACAATTAGCTCTCCTTTTCTCCATAATTTGATTTCAATGGCAACCTTTTGGATTAAACAAAGCATAGGCACTGAGGGTCAACCATTAGAGCTAGCAAAGAAATACCTCCAACCAACTGCTGCATTCCTGCCAGGCAGGGACACCTGCTGGGACACAGGCAGAGAAAAGACAGAGTAAAACTACCCTGATCCAAGAGTGAAGATCTAAAGCCAGGCCTCTGGGCACAGGAATCCCTTGTGGCACAAACAGCTTTTGCCATTATAAAGGAGAGACAAAAGAACCAAAATTAATGGACTGCATACTACCAATTTCACCCCTTCGGGGTCCAACAAAACGTCTGGCACAGGAGCCTCAGTGGGCATGAACCAGTGTGACCCATTTCCATTCCCTGCAGACCAACCTTGGATAAGGCACTGTGACTCTCGGAACACCAATATCCCGTTCACACAGTGATGAAGCACACTCAGGGAGAAGCTTTAGCAACCCTACAAATGTACTTTGAGACTTCTTCAGTGCTACGAAACTTTGTCAGTCATGTCCACATTCTTCCTTTAGATGAACACCGCCATCGTCAAAAAATACTATATCCGCCATTCCTAATAGTGGGCATAATAAGGGATATCTTCACAAAAATATTTAGCTTCTGTTAATATTTCTGAAATCTTGTTGAGTTAATAAACAAGGTTACAAGCTTATATAATATTAAATGTGAATGACAGAGCAAACTATTTAGACAATAGAAGAAACAAAATTTATCAGTGGCTAAAATTGGGATGGAATTTCCCAACAGACTAAATCTAATTCAAAGGACCAACCCTGCCCTTCACTATCATATTTCAACTGAATATGACACAACACAGTATTTTGCTCTAAAATATCACTTTTCTAAAAAAATCCTGTTAGTGACTTCTATATTCATTACAATTCTAGAAATTAAGGAATGTGCTTGGCAAATAACACAGGAGAAGTTCTCATTGAGAAATAGACTCTGAAAATATATGCAAGGGCAATAAAAATGCGAGTTGCCAAGTTTGGGCTATTCTATAAAGCTAATAGCATCAGGACCTCAGAGAAATATCTTACCATTTAATACCAATTCACAAATGTCGAGCATCTCAGCACATAAGAGAACAGAAACCTCAGCACACAAGCAGGATCTCATGTGCAGATCCTTTCAGGGACATTTTCAAGGATGAGTGGCAGGAGGCAAAGTGGCCGCAGGAGCACAGTGGATAAAAACAACAGCAAAAGGAAAGGAAACACTTTCAACAGGGGTGCAGAAAGTGGAGACAGCTGAATACATGGCAGAGAAACAGTGAGAGGCAAGTGTGCATATTGTTCAGTGTGCATACTTAGAAATATATTACCTCTTAGCATCCTAAAGTAAAAGGCAAAATAATACTAATATTGGGTTTTCTCAGTTTAGTGAATTGAGGACACTTTACTCCTTTAATGAAAAAGAATATTAATGTAATAGAAATAGCATATATAAAATGTTTATGTGTACTTCGAACCATGAAAATCCAGTCTTAAGGTATCTGTGGTCTGTAATATAAAGTTTATTTTTACATTTTTATATTCTTGCTGAAACATCAGATATTTATGAATTTATATATAGGCTGCTTCATATTTTAAATCCATTGTTCACTCTCAAGGAATCTGTACTGTAAACTAAATAAACTGTGTTTATTTCCCTCAGAGATTATAGAATTCCTAGTATTAAATAGTGATATATTGGTATCATTATAGTCTATAATAATGAAAACACAAAGAATTACAGAAAAATTAGCAAGGCTGTGAGTTTAAAAATATCTAAATAGAAATAAGTTTGTTTCTAAATAACTAAAAGATTGCTTCAAACTATTTATAAAAATTTTATTCAATAACTGTGTCACCTGCTCTGAATTGTGGTTTAAATTAGACCCTGTTTGATAAAGTGCATTAGAAGTAATTTTAAACAACTAATATTATCTCAGTATGTCAGAACATAATTGGCTACGGCAAATTAATTTCAATAAATAAAGCATAATTGAGCAGATTATACTGAGAATTAATCTGATTAAATGTAAAAAGAATAAAGCAATTATATCCTGTCCATGGCTTTGTTTATTTCTGTTTTGCTGTCTTTTGGCAGAGGATCTCATATAGCTCAGGCTGTCACTGTGCTTGCTCTATAGCTGAACATGACTTTAAACTTATCATCCACCTGCCTCTGCTTCTTTTGCGTTGGGATTGCAGGTGTACACTAATCACTTGGTTTTAGAATATTCTGGGGATTGAACTTGGGACCTCATGAATGCTAAACAATCACTCTACCAACTATGCTATACCTCCATCTCCTTCTCCATGAGGTTGATGGGACCTATGCAAGCATTGTGTTTGATGAAACCTATCTCCTATAGGTTCATATATTTGAACATATGATCCACAGTTGGTTGGACTGTTTGGGATGTTAATGGAGTTTTAGAGGGGGAGACTTGCCAGAGGAAGTACATCAGGGTAAGGTAGGCATTATGATTTTATAGCCTCATTGCATTTCCTACTGGCTTCTTCTGGTTCTATGTGAATAAAATTATGACCAGTTAGTTTCCTGTTCCTACTGCCATGCCTTCCTAGCTCTGATAGAATCTATCATCTCTGTCTCTCTGGAACCATAAACTTAATCCTTTGTAAGTAAAGTTGCTTTTGGTCATATAGTTTTATCAGAGTAACAGAAAAATAACTATGACAGAAGTTGTTCCCAAGAAAAAGAGATATTTGCTTTGATAAAACATGACCATGCTGGTTTCTTTTTGTTTGTTTCTTCGTTTGCTTGAGGAATTTAGACATCTGTAGAATTTAGCCCTAAAAAGCCATTGAATACTGTAAGAAGCACTTAG
>LOJH01018614.1:0-14875 GCA_001685095.1 Ellobius talpinus
CCCAGCGTCCCATGGCATCTGTGCTCAGGTGTCTCTAAACCCAGCTCTGGCCAGGAGCCAGCATCTCAGGTGTGAACAAAAACATGTGACGTAAGTCGCACAGCATGGACTGTTCCAGTGTCCACAGTCTGCAACTGGGTCCCCAACAGAGCAGAGGGAACTCCACCAGTAAGTCTTAATGACGTTCAAGTCTATAACAGTGATGAAAGCCAGCAGGAGGAGAGCGGCTAAGGGTTTCCCCAAGGAAACATCTCCACCATCAACTGGCTCCCCAGGGGTTAGCCTCTCCTTGATACCCCATGTTAAAAGGCAGGCTCAAGGCACAGGGACACTGTAATATTACAGGAGAGGTTCCGACTTCTAAGTCAGAAGTTCCAGGTCCTTCTCATATAGGACTGGGGGATGGTGCAGCCACTTTGGAAAACAGCTTAGATATTCCTTATGAAGTTAAACATAAAATCACTGGAATGCCCAGCAGTGGCACACCTAGGTATCCACCCAAGAAAAACAAAAGCCTATGTCCACTCAAACACCTAAGTGTCACCACAGATTCATTCTTAACAGACACAAACTGGAAACACCAATATTCAGTGACTTCTGAATGTGGTACAGGCACACAATGGACTACTACTCTGCAATACAAAGGAATAAACTAGACACACACCAACATGAAGCATTGTGCTAGACCCAAAAGACAACACTGCACGACTCTGTGCATGCAGCATATCAGACAGGGAAGTCTATAATTGCAGGGTTCATATCCCCTGCTCCCAAGTACCTGGAAGTTGGGGAGGAAGCCAACTGCAAGGCACTACCGTTGAGTGGGATCTAATATAATAGACCTCATGGCTTCCCTGTGTTCAGGCTGCCCAACCTAGCTGCCCGTACCGCTGGTATGTGCAACTGTTCACACTTTATGACATTCAGACCACCACATACTTTTAAATCAGTGAATCCTGTTTAATGCAAACCACACAATAAAATGAATTAAAACACCAATCTCCTTAACCTTAGCTTGAGCGCAAAAACATGGTCGTGTTGACGGTGACCTGAAGAAATGACATGACCTTCTGGGCCTCAAGTATCTGTATGGCTAAATGGAAGAACACACATGAACACACAAAGCCTGGACTGGCGTGGGAGAACAGGAGACACCCACTCCTGCCGGCCTTCCTCGTGCAGAATACCGCAGAGAGCCACAAAGCCTCTAGGCAGCTAAGTCACACAGGAAAACAAGCGATAGACAGTGAACACAGCCAGACCTAAAGAGCAGTGTGGCTGAACCATCCTCGGGCTCACGGAGGCCAGAGACTTGAGGAAACACTGGACTTAGGGAAGCCATGGATGAGGGGGAACCGAGGGCACGTGGAAGTCAGAAAGTCATGCTGCTTGCTGGAATGTGGGGTGCAGAAATAGCACAAAGCAGGGGTTTAGTGGCAACAGTTTGACCATTCAGCTCAGGGTCAAGCACTGACCTCAGCATCTCATTTCCTGGGCCCTGACGGGGGGGGGGTTGTGTGCACGCCCTCCCTCAAATGCCACACAACGTTCCCTTTATAACTCGCTGTGACTTGCAGCTTGTTGCCACTGTCTCCGTCTGAAAGCCTGCGGCTGAAACATGGACCACAGGCTTCTGTGGCTCCCCGTCATTTCCCACAGGCCTCGCTGCATGCAAACAGAGTACTCCCTGGTCTAGCCTCGAATAACATGCTGTTTTATCCAGGAAGACAGAGACTTTAGGAGAACAGAACAGCTCCAAACACTTCTAGAAACTTGAAACTATAAGGACACAAGAGTTCACACACGGATCATTTCTCTTAGTATGACTTATCCATCAAGGCAAGCTCAGTGCTTGGCTTGCCAACAGCGAAACAACTTTCCTCGATTAACTGAAAGAGAGCTGGAACCAGGCAAAAGTGGCACCGAGACATATTCCAGGTAACCCGATGGCCAGGGGCAGAAGCAAGTGAGCTGCCAGCTGTGATGCTGGAATAAGACGGAGCTCAGCTGAGATGTGAAAGGCAGCTGAGAGACCGTGCCTGAGGCCACTGTCACCAGCCAGGACAGCCTGATGGCTGACCAGTGCTCCTACCCATTACCTACCTATGTTTCGAGCAACTCTAACTCGGGTAACAGAGTCTGACCCTCCCGGCCCACCACCCAGTGATCAGTCAGGCACCTTCCCCAGCCACCTCTAAACAAGTGCTCTGACCCTGACCCAGCCTCAAATACAGCCTGGGACATGATGACTCAGCCCTGTTCTCAGAGTACAGGAAGAACGGCAAACAAAAGGAATCCTCACTACCAGGCCAGAGAAGGACAGGACTGGCAGGAGTCTGGGAAGACAAAGAAGGGTAGAAATACAAATGTCTAAATGTTGAGGGGGCACCGACAAGTCACAATGTAACAAGTGGTCAAAAAGGTGACACCGAAGGGCAAGGGAGACCTAGGCAGTGACACCCGGAGGACACCGGCACGCACCCATCACATTCAGGACTGGCAAGCACTCAGTGACAACCAAGTACGAGTTTAGCCTTCTGGAGGGCAGTCGCAATGGCCTTATCAAAACTGAAACAAGAAAGACATCCCAAGGGAGATGACAATGTGGTCAAAGGTCACAACTTTATGATCTGAAACTATGTACCATGGCATAAATCCAAACTCCAAATGGCCACACCATGCTGAAGGCAACCTGGGGCTGGTCAGCTGAGGAGGGTGGCAACCCCGGCCTGGCCAACACTAATGGTGCCTACCACTGACTAGGGTAGGAACTAGGTGTGCACCAGGCCCCCGTGCCAAGTGCTTTCCCTTAGGGCTCCGGCTAACTCTCACGACCATGCTCACACCTCCTCATTTAAAGGCCCAGGAAATGAGACCTTAAAAGAGTTCAATAATTTGCCCAAACTAATGCTGCTGTCTCCAAAGCAAATGTCTGCTGAATGCTTGTTGGGGAAAAGAGGGAGGGATGATTAGAAAGACAGACAGACAATGAAAGGCTGGGCCAAAAGTATCACCCTCTTCCTGGGATTCAATGTGACATGGGCCTGTCAGAAGAAAGAAGAAAGCTCGGGGTGTGAAAAATGAGTGGCTGTCAGGGAGCAAAATGGCCTTGACAAACACTCATAACGACACCCTGGGTTATGGGAAAGCCGAGGGAAAAGAACTCGAGCGCTCCATTAGGAAGACAGACAGTGCTGTCCCCGTCTTTAGATTTTTCAGCTCAGAGAGAAAAGTCCCAAGCGGGCAATGTCATCTGTCTCCCAAGCCTGAGGGGTTTTCTTCCGGGTGCTTCTGGAGTCAACGGTGGGAGCTTGCACAGTCACACAAGGGAGAAGGAGAGGGTCTCACCCCTGCCTCAGCTTTGTTTAAAGGGAGAGCAGACTCCCCCACCCGCACTCTCACTGCTGCCTGACGAAAACCAGATGCCAAGTGCCCCCAGCACTTGTGGGGCCCTGTGCTCTTAGGAGAGTAATGGAAGCCAGACAGCAGACAGACGACATCCCAACTAAGTGCACAGTGCAGGCTGGCAGCGTCTAGCTCTGGACTCCGGAACCTTTAGAAGGGCGCCTTTTGAATGTCTTCAGAGCAGGGAATGATAAGGTGTGAGGGACAATTCGTGCTACTCAGGGACTAGAGCTTCTGCTTGAAGCTCCACCTTTCATCAACTGTCACTAAACAGTGCCCTCTGCAAGACACTTAACTTTTTAGGGGCCCATGGATTAAGAGAGAACAGCCACATCACTCATGAACAAGAATTCCCTCCTGAGGATAGCTGAAGGGTCCTGAAGCCAGGACAAAAATCTGCTGTCCAAAACAATGAGAATCCCAGGGATCAAAAGAAGCCGACCTGTAAGCTCTAGTTTGCTGCAGAGCCCCGAGCAAACCGGGGAAAGGAAAGCAGCTACAGCCTGAAGACCACATGCCATGCGGAGCCTGTACCCACGACAGCCAGTGGTGCCCACCACACTTCAGTGTGTGTCCACTGACCCGTGGTCTGGCATGTCACAGTAATTCCTGACTTCTCATTCTCAGAGTCGAGTCCATTGTCTCACTGAATTCAAGGCGTCCTGACGTGGCTTTCCCATCATTACCCCAAAGCCCCATGGCAAAAAACAAATAACCTCTCCCTAAAATCCAACTCTCCCAAATTCTCACTGCATGTCATTTTCCACATCATTACATACATGGCCCCCAGAGTCAGCATGCAGGTTTCACTGCCCCTCAACAGCCACACCGCCTTTCGCTGGTTGTTCTCCTCCTTTACAATCTTCCTGAGATGGCTTCCCCACCACCCCCATTCCCTACACCTCCCAAGTCAGAACTCATCCCTACGAATGACTGCTTCGGTAGCTTAAACTGTCCACTTAGCTTTGACCCCCGCCCTCCAGTCAGCCTGGTTCACAGCTCCTTACTCCTACCCGCACTCCAGGGTCTATGCTCATCAGCCTCTCCTCTGCCCAAGGGCCCCCACCCAGTACTCCCAGGTATAAACCAAGGGTCAAAGTCTACACACACAATCTGAGGTACTGTGGGATCCCAATGAAACTGGGACATAATATCACAGTTCCAACAGTGCCACCTCCACAGGTCTGCTCACGCTGGCCCCCTCCTCAGACGCCCCCTGCTCTTCCACACAGATCCTGCTCCTTCAGAATCCATCCACTCCAGATGCAATCTCCTCACTCGTGTGTTCCCTCACAGTGTATTTTCCGCTCTTCTTTCCGGCTTACCGCAGGGCCGAGCACTGGCTGCTAACAATATGCTTTTTGAGGACAATGTGAATGGTACTCTTTCACGAAAAGAAATCCCATTTCATGCTCACTCAGGGAGTATCTGATACAGGTTGCCTCCAACTATGAGCAGCCAAAAATATCAACTCATCCGATAAACACGGAGAACAGAAAGTATGGAGGCTGGACTGCTCGCTCTCCAGGACCTCAGTCAAGAACCTTAATCCCTCCAAGTTTCTTCTCTCTTGACAAACTTGCCTTCCTCGTGGTGACAAAACAGCTGCTTTGCCTCCAAGAATCTAATGGGAGGAACTTTCCCCTTTCCAATGATTAGGAGAAAATGTTTTTCCCAGAATTCCCCAGGAGACTTCTCAAGTTTCGTTGACCAATCTCATTGGCCCACATCTCAATGATGGACTGCTGTGACTAGCTTAGATTGATCAGCACTTACTCCAGAGCTGGAAGGAGGGTCGTTTTTCCTGGAGTGGTGTGCAAGGAGCGGTGTGACATCCAAACCAAACTGCCCCCCACAGCAGGAAGAGAAAAGAAGAGTGGTTACATGAGCAGTCAATTATCCCTGCACCAGCAGAGGCCAGGTCATACATCTGTGTTTCCCTCACACTTCAGCCTCATCCTGTGCTGGCACAGGAGGACATTTGGCAAATAACTGGGCTTGAGCAGAACTAGAAATTACCCTGCGCGTGTGTGAAAATGCTGAGCCTCATAGCGTGGTGGTACAATGGCCATTTGTGTACAGAAACTAGAAAGCCAGCCATGAAATCCCAACAGATGAAGAGATGTTCTCATAAGAGAAGGTTTGGGTAGCTCAGATCCAACTCTAGCCTGGGCCCAACTCCCAGTGCCACAGATAGGGAGTGGGACCCCAGCCAGAAGCTGGGCTTCCAACAGGCCCAGCTGGGCCTTCTCCTCAGTTCAACTCTTGCCTCTAATGGACTGGTGGGCTCCAGTCCAGCCCACAGCTCACCATACATACGCTCCAGGCTCAAAGGAGGCCCCTGAGGAAGAGTATTTGTGTCCATCAAGTAACAGACCATCCTGTATGTGCACCTGTCAGTCTTCCTTTCCTGAGACAACATAGCTGGGACAATCAAACAAGGACAGCTATTTGGGCTCAGGATTTCAGAGGGTTCACCCCGCAGTTGTGGGTGCTTTTGCTTTAGGGCTTGTGGCAAGGCATAGCACCATGGCAGGGAACAAGAGTGGAGCCAAGGGGCTAACCTCATGAGTACAAGGAAATAAGACATAAACAGGAAGTGGCCTTTTGAGGAGCATAACCCCAAAGACCTAACTTCCTCCCATTAAGCCACACCCCCTAAAAGGTTCCATATAGCATCACAGGCTGGTGACCCAATCTTTAGCACATGGGCCTTTGAGGAACATTCAAGATCTGTCAATGAATGCACAGGTTCAGAAGTGCTAGCCTGGAGGGGGATGCCTTCTCTCCCACCTCTTTCCTGCCCAGGTCAGCCAACCCTACCCCGCCTTCCAGCCTTCCAGTTCAGACTTCTGCCATACTCCCCCAGCTTCTCCAGCTTTCGACAGCACTGCAGGCCCCAAATACACGTGTCCCCATGTGGGGTTGTAAAGGGGCCTAAAAATATCATGGGAAGCACACAAGAAGCAAGGTTCTCCCCCCCTGTGCCCTTCCAGTGCCCCCAAGCTGTATCAGAAGACTACACTACTTGAGGTTTAGGAATTCCCTTCTAAATACTGTAGCTGACATTTCCTTGGCTAAAGAGAACCACATGAAATACTCAGATGTAAACCAGCAGGCCTGCCCAACCCACAGCCCGCAGCCTGCATGCAGCTGGAGAGAGCTGAGTACAGCCCAACACAACATCTTAAAATTACTTAAACCATTATACAATTTTTAATCTGACTGCACCATTTTTTGGCATCACCTTTGTAAATGACAAGGTCACGTTGCAGTGTCTAAAGGCTGGACACACCTAGATCATGCGTTCAACCTTCAGTACAACCGAACAAATACTAGGTTGAGCCCTATGGCCCTGCTGACACTTGGCTCTTTTTCTGACCTTTGAAACTGGTAACATCATACAGTTCATCTTAGTATCAACCCTGTGCCGGGCAAGAGCGAGAGTCTGGAGACACTACAGCAAGTAACAGATACAATCTCTGTAAGGATGAGGGTGTACAGTCCAGAGTTAAACCATTCACTACAAAAGTAACCCGCAGTTTAGCCTCAGGGTTGTCAGCAATGACAAGTGTACCAATCCTCTTAGGCATGACTTCACTGTTTGTCTATAAATGGCATCCTTGCTGATTGCCTGCTACGGCTGTATAGGCTAGCACAGGCAGCTGAGTCCCCTCCATACACACACTGCCAAGAGCACATTACACATGCGTTAAACGTGTTGGTTTCTATCATGACAGACAAATACAGGTGTGTGGAAGCATTTGGAAGAGAAAACTATGGAATCTCTGATACTGCAGATATGGTTGAACTAGGGTCTTAACAACACAGATCTTAACACAGCATGTAAACTACCCGCATCCGGGAGTTTCACGGGGACTATTTAAAATACTTAGGAGAACAAACGGTTCTCAGGCACAATCTAGTATTTCGGAAACTCCATTTGCATCAACAATGGGTCTGCTAATTGCAAATCATTCTTCCTTCTCTCCTATAGCGGGTCCCCCAAGGATTGTTATTAGGCTCTCCATTAGCCTAGTCTGAGTTACAATATTTACTTACAAGTAATAACAGTGAATTTCTTGAAAAATATTTGGTAATTCAGGCATTTCACTAATTTAACTAATCTTCCTCATTAGTCTACACTGTTAGGGATTTGATCATTCTACCAAGAGAAATGACTGAGGCTGCACTTGGGATCGTGGCTACCAAACTCTTTCAAAGGGTACCTTTGGTAGTGGGAACGTGAGCTCACATTCAAAGTGGGTGGAAACAGGAAATCAATACACAACAACTTGAAGAGCCACTGTAATCCAATTTAGTCCAGCACACAGATCCGTGTGAAGTCACAGCCAAACCAGAAGCAAAGCGCATGGAAATGTCAGATCCTACACCTCTGATGTCTCAACGGACCCGATCTCATTTGTGGGCAGCGGGTCTCAGATGGGTTTTGCAGCATCTCCCTGAGCCAGCTCCAGACACACACTGCAGAATCATGAGTGAGCCAGGATGAGACCTTCACTCCAGCTTGGCTTCTTATTGTTCTGAGTATCAGCGCGGAGACTTAGTAACACACTGGTCACATTCATGGGGCATCCTGAACTCTCTTGACATGGCAAATGAACACAGGGCCTTGTCCCTGTGCCAGTGACACGTGAAAACCTGCTGCCGGCTAGAAAGATGCTAGGCCTTTCCAAAGAATACCAGGGCCCATCTGTCCTCTGCAGAACCCTCACAAATCTCCCAGATGCGGGCAGGATGCTCATGGGCTGGGGAGATTATGTTTTGAATGTCTTAAGAGATTAGTTACTTCAAATCCTCCCGTGACTTCAGTCATCCCTGCTACAGATCACAGAGTAAAAGGCTCCTTGATTGAAGCTGAATGCTTACACACTGGCAGAGAGGGAAATATGCAGAAGGAAACAGGAGTTGGATTCCTGATGGGCACAGCACCAGCTCCAGGATGGGAGCTGAGATGACAGTGACAGGGAGGGATGCACAGGAGCCATGCGTTCAGCAGCACCGCCAGGCTCCTGGATTCACTCCTCTCCCCCAAACACAGAGAGCAGAGATGGAAGCGAGATCTATCCCCAAATGAGGCCCTGTTCTCCCCAAAAGCCAAATATGGGAAACTGCAGATCCTCTGCGGTGGGGTAAGAGAGGAAAGAGTTTATCTCCTGAGATGTTCTAAGCACAACTGAGCCGATGTTAGGGGAATTTTCCAGCCCTTCTGCCACACTTTCACTCTCCTCCCACAAAGCCACCACCAGCCTTTTCCTCACCTCTAGAATAATTTACCTCTATAATTAAGAAGACTGTGCGGGAAATCTGCCGGGATTCTTTCAAAATCAATTCAAGTCCAGGGACACATTAGTCTGGCTTTGCCTTCTCATTCCCAGAAGCCCACTGTTCTAGTCTCCTGGCCAGAGACTATCACTATTCCCAAGGAGGGCCAGGAAAAGAGCCAAGCAAGGTGCTCGAATAGGATCTTGCTTTGTCTTAACAGTGCAATACCACAGGCCCACAGGACTGTTCGGTCTGCAGTTTTTCATTCTCAAACGCCAGAAGACAATATAAAACTGTTCGGCAAATCATCTCTAAGCAGAGTCAGAAAGGGCTGTCTAGTTTGGGGCTAAGCCTGGAACAGATGCATAATGCCACCCCCCTCACCAAATAACAAGTGTGTATGTGCATCTGTGCATCAGAATTCTCAGACCACGGCAGAACCACTGCCAAATAAAACCAACAAGGAAAACCAGAACAGCCTCAGGCAAGCAGTGCTCACAGCAAGAAAGTAGGGCTAGCACAGAGCTCTCAGGGGCAGCAGCTGCCTGCGCTGGACCGCAGCCATGTCCACCAGGCACAGTTTATAACCAGCTTGAACCTGCAGACTTAAAGATTACTGGAGGAGGGAGAAGTCCCTGCCTACCCTGGAGTCCAACAAGATCCCAGAAGAAGAAGAAGATACACCTTCTTAGAGTCACCACCAAGGCTGTAGGATACCTAGTAAGGGTGGGGCCCAGCAGTGGTGTGGCCTGGGCTATGGACTCCTTGACAGAAGTCACCCCGCATGGTGACAGGGGACAAATGGAAGACAAAGAAGACCAATCAGCTTTATCACCAAAACCCCAACACAAGGAGGAAGCCTGGTGTGGGCACCATCTCCTATCCAATGGGAAGTGTGCCCTTTTTCTACTTCTCTTATTCTGAAATTCAGAGTCAAAGGTGAAACTCCCAGTTCCCCAAGAAAGACAGTATTGCCAAGAGTCAATAACAACAGTTAGTCCCCATATCCAGATAGCATCCCCAATAATCAATAGCAACAGTCGGTCACTGTATCCAGACAGCAATCCCAATAGCTAATAACAGCCGGTCCCTGTATCCAGACAGCAACACCGAAAGTCAATGACAACAGTCAGTCCTTGTATGAAGACAGCATCCCCAACAGTCAAAGACAACAGTCAATCCCTATATCCAGATAGCATCCCCAGCAGTCAAAGACAACAGTCAATCCCTGTATCCAGACAGCATCCCAGCAGTCAATGACAACAGTCAGTCCTCGTATCCAGACAGCATCCCAGCAGTCAATGACAACAGTCAATCCTCGTATCCAGACAGAATCCCCAACAGTCAATCCCTATATCCAGACAGCATCCCCAACAGTCAATAACAACAGCCAATCTCCATATCCAGACAGCATCCCAGCAGTCAATGACAACAGTCAGTCCTCATATCCAGACAGCATCCCCAACAGTCAATAACAGTCAGTCCTCATAACTGAACAGCATCCCAGCAGGCAATGACAACAGTCAATTCCCATATCCAGACAGCATCCCAGCAGTCAATGGGAATAGTCCACAAATACAGTGCTCAGGATACTTGCATATTTTCAACAGAAAGAATTTTCTCTGTACCATCTATTACTTTCATCTCCCCACATCGGCAATATTCTAAATCCTTTCCCTAAAGGTCCTTTGTCATGGGCTGCCCTGGGTATTAATAATCCATGGCCATCAAAGAACTGAGGAGTTAAAAAAAGAAAAAAAAGAATGTCAAAGTGACAGCCAGAAAACAGACTTAACTTAGGGATAGAAGAGGGGGGGGAGGGGGAGGGAGAAAGGTGGAGAAAGGGAGACCCTTTGTATCTGTGTTTTTAATTAATCCCCCTATTTATTAAAAATTAAAAATATTTATCAGGTGAATGCTTAGACTGTTCGTCATGGCGTTAACTTTTAATTCCGAGGCATTTGAGATAACAGAACAATGAGCACTTGGAGTAGACACTCAAATATTTCCTGGGTGAATGGATAAAAGGTTTCGGGAAGCTTAAAGTAGATTCTAAGAGAAGAGCTCCTCTGGTGGTCTCAGGAAGGTGGCAGGAGGTCAGACTCTGCAGCCTAAGAGTCTCCACTCTGAGATGGGAATTCAACAACTGTCTCCCCAAATAGCAGCTATTTTGGAAAAGTAGTGGAGAGAAAGGTGAGCCAGGCTCTGGGAAGCCATAGCAAAGAGCCTGTGAAGAAACCCATCCTCTGAGGGGGTAACCGGCACTGCAGGCAGCAGGGGAAGGTTGTCTTCCTGGAGTGGCTCCACCCCCTGAGCCTGCAGGCTAGTTACCTTCACTGTGAGTTGGGGGAATGCATGGAAATGGAAGACTCAGTTCTTTTCCAGTCCACGAACAAACAGGAATGTCGGGTTGAGTCAGACACAAACCCCACTGTTTATGGCTGTCTCCTTAAATTCTCCATGGGTTCATTTATAATCTAACAGAATTTCAACATTATGACAAGCTGGTCAGTAAAACATGAATGTGCTTAATTTGTCAATTTATGTGTTTTTCAGAGAAAATATTCAGAATAAACAAGTCAATTATCCTCATTAAATACACTAACATTCAAGGGCAGGGTTTTATTATGACTCTTGGTTGCCTGATGATGGGGAGACGAAATTATTCTGTTGTATAGCTACTGAATGAGTTCACGATTCCCCGGTGACTTTACAAATTACAGCTTCAGCTAGCTATAAAATAAGCAAATCAGTTCTGATATGACTATAAAATTAAGCCTGAAAAAAAGAAGTGAGGTAAATCACCCCTTAAAAACCACGTTGTGGAACAGAATGTTCTTGTTTGCCTCCATTTACGCCAGAAAAATGTGCATCCGAGTATCCACGCACAAGTGTCTGAGAGACCATATACTAATCATAAGGAAGATATATCAGTAAGGGGTGTGAGGCACAGACAGGAGTCTGCACATTTTAATCTCTATTTTTTCCCTTTTCTCTTTTTTCCAGTGTTAGGAATGACATCCAGCCACACTGCCGGCAAAGCCGGCGCTCTACCACTGAGCCAGTCCCCAGCCCTACTTCCTATAGATCTTATGACAGTTCTCTGACAAAAAACAAAAGCCTCAAAATTAAAAAATAATAAAGTAAATATACGCTATCATCTAAATTAAAACCAGTATCTCATCATTTTACTTTTATAGAATACTCTAGCCTACAGCACTTTATTAACTGTTTTAAATTATGACTTCATTCAAACCAAATGCTGTTTTAAAAGAAAAATTTAAAACAAACAAACAAACAAAAAACCCTCTACATTTCCTGCAGGCAGGTCCTACATAAGAGATTGCGACATTTCGTTCTCTGGAAGTCTTTTTTCCCTTTCTCTCTTAGCTTTCTCTTTGGACTGATACAATACACATATTTAAGGAGTCTGACTGTGTTTTCATTACACAAAGTGTACCTTCTCTAGAAGTCTTTTAGCAAACAGTGAGAGAGTCCTCGGGGTGGGGCAGGGCGGGGCTGGGCAGGAGTAGCTTGACCTGCAGCACTGAGAGCTAAGCTCAGCTCCAGGCTCCTCCCTGGCTCTCCACTGAAAGTGCTTCCTGGCTAAGTCAGCCAAGGTTAGTAATGTAAATAAAGAACGCACACCATGGAGTTACCCAAGGTCCCCCAAGCCGCCACTTGTGGTCAGGAAGCTGGCCCCCTTTGAAGAAGTCAAAGCACTTGAGAGTGCTGCCACTCCCAGACCAGGACCAAGGTGCCAACACTCCGGCACATAGGTGTGTGTGGACTTCACCCATCTTTGTAACCCACAGCACAAGCCTGGCAGCAGGATCATATGAAGGTCGGCTACCATACTGATTATCACATAGGAAAGGCACACTAATTATTACTTAATAGACAGTGTCTCTGAGAAAATGCTTTCAAAATGGGTAGCTCTCGGGGACCAAGGAATGCCAGAACGGGCCCTTGAGAAGGGGTGGTTGGAAGCCTGCCTCTAGACCCAGGCCCTGCAGGGAGTAGAGGTCACCACCGCAAGGGATGGCAGCAGACAATACTCTGGAGTATCAGACAATGGTGTCATGGGCAAAAACTGATCGGTAAGCAAAAATAACACCAACTCAAGGCAAGCCTGGGCAAACAGAAGGAACACATTACCAGGATCAGTTGGGTGGCATTTCTCCCTGTTGCAATAATGAGAACAATGAGCACCAGCAAACTGGGGGCTGGGGAGGAGGGGGGACTTCTTTAGATCCCCAGCTCTGTGGGCTGCTGCTTCTCTGATTACTAGGAGATGAATACAGAGATCTGAGAACTTTGAGAGCAGGCATGCACCTTCCCATCTTTATTTCTGGATCCCTCCACCTCGGGAGCCTGGGAGCTCAGCCACCATTTCTCCCAGGGATCCTCCAGAATTCCCACTGACAACTTTCTCTGCCACCTGTCTCTGACCCCAAAACCCAGTTTTCAGACCAACTGTCTGCTCCAATTCTTACCAACCAGGAGGACCTGGCTCACTGACAATCTTCCCCGCCCTCCTAGAAGTCCCCAAATCCTGCCAGAAATGTCATTTAGAAAAATGTCTAAAATTTAAGCTGCTCCAGAAAGCAGAAGGCACTTGCAGATGGACCAGTGACCAGCTTCTCTAACGTCTTCCTCGCCTTCAGTCTCTTTGCTGTTCTCGCTCCATGCCCCCCCAACAACAGACACCCCTACTCGAAGAGTGTGTGATATCAGTATTGGCCAGCCTATATGCCCATCAATTTACCTTTTGTTTCTCTGGTGGCCTTTGATTATCACGCCCTAGAGCAGTGGTTCTCAATCCTCCTAACACTGTGACCTTTTAATACAGTTCCTCACACTGCGATGACCCCCAACCATAAACTATTCCATTGCTACTTTACTGTTATGAATCATAATGTAAATATCTGATATGTGGCCCCATGAAAGGGTTGTTCGCCCCCCCAAGTGTCACGACCCACAGGATGAGAACCGCTGTCCTAGAGGGCTGGGTGTGTGCAGCGAAGCCTCACCTGGATGGCGGAGAAGACACTATCTGGTGGACTTAATTAAAGGGCTGGGCAGAGACTCCGCCTGAACGCTCATTAGTATAAAGCTGTATTATAAAGCTTTTTAAAATGCATCTGACCACCTTCCAGCCAGGGAGAGCTAACATAATTCAATCTTCGATCTAGGATCTTGCAGAGCCCTAGGCTCATCATTCTCTCCTTGCTACTATAATTATAGATCCCAAAAATTAAAAAATAAAAATGGAGAGACTGGGTGGACAACTGCTTGAAAACTAAACTGGAGAAAACACCTCCAGTTTGTGAGTGTTGCCCTTCTGAAGGTGGAGTTGAACAATGAAAACAAACTCCACTTTGGGGTTAAGGGAGGTCCGCTGCTAAGGTCTTTGTTGAGTACCTGCCTCTGTGGTTCACAATTAGTCACTTAATAAAGGGTTCTTGGTGAGGGAATTTGGCAACATGTGATTTTGACAACTACAAGCTGGATTTTTATGTAACTGCTCATTTCTTTGAAAATCAGGGGCATTCACACACAGGTGCCCTAAATTTTCTTAAATTGAAAAATCAACGTTTTTTTTTACAAGGAAGAGTCGTGCTTCACTTCACTGGGAAGTCGAAAAGAAGCAGGTGCCTGCTTGTGGCAAGTGAGGGACTCCCAAAGGAAGCTGAACATGTGAGCGGGCCAGGGGCACCCGTGCCCAGGAAGCACCACAGTTCTCTCCAGGAGCCCTTCCTCCAGTGTCAGGTTCCTTGGTCAATGAGAGCAGACTGAGCTCTGGATTCTAAGTCCAAATCCCAAATTGACTACAGTCTACGAAAATCCTCTTTCTAAAACCATCCCCCCTAAACTGGAAGCTTCTGCTTCAACTTCAGGTCAACCGAGTCATCTCCTCAGCCCCTAAAATGTCACCCCCATGCCCCATCACTGTAACTGCTGCCTGCTGCCCACCCCTCCACACCCTGCCCACTCTAAACACTGAGAAAGAAACCGCATTAGAGCCTTTAACCTCAAGGACGTGTCCATACACAAGTGATTTAAATTTACTTAACTGGAAAAGCCAACATTTAAGAATTAGAATATTCACATTTCTCGCAGTGGTGCAGGCCTTTAATCCCAGCACTTAGGAGGCAGAGGCAGGTGGATCTCTGTGAGTTCA
>LOJH01018615.1:8080-21664 GCA_001685095.1 Ellobius talpinus
GGCATGCCATAGGGAGTATGCTGAACAGACACAAAGCATATTTAAGTATGGTTGGATCGCTTTTATTATTTGACTTGTTTTATACCATTGTAGAGATGCAAACTGTTCACACTGAATATTAATAAAGTGACACAAAAAGACAAAGGGCACACCAATTTGTTTTTAAAAGAACCAGTATTTATTAAGAAATTGTGTGTTGAATGTGCCTACATCCTGTAGGGATGGTCTCTCCCTTTTCCACTGAACAAGACAATAGCCAAGAGAATTTGGAAAATACAATGCTTGGGAATAGAGAATTCTGAGGACTAGGGGATGAGATGAAGGGATGTGTGCACTAACTGAAATTTTGGGATCCCAGGACAAGACAACCTTTTCCTTATTAGTCTACTTCTCATCTTTCCAAATACTGAAAACTGTCTGCAGAATTTCAATCAGTCTCAAGTAATAGGTGATGATTGGATCATTTCAGCTCACTAGTGCCAAGCATGCTCACAGATCAAACCAACGTCCTTAAGTTGTTGCATCACTTCTGAAATAACAGCATTCTTTTATTAATAAAATGGTGCTTATAAAGGGCAGAAATATAGCTTTTTCAAATAGTTTTCCTCAGAGTCTAAAGTACCTTAAACTATAAATAGAAAATAAATTATAGAAACTAGCATACAATGTATATTTTCCATATGACATTGCTGGAAACAAGCATTAAATGTAGAATTGCAATACTATGTGACTATGTGATCAACAATGACACATGCTAATCATAAAAATAGCTTTTACAAATATACATTTGTATACAGTGTCTCTCTCACCATTCATCAATGTCCTTCACACTTTAAGACTTACAAAACATAATTAAAAAGAGGGAAACACATTTACAATGTAAACCATAAAATGACAATTTTACAGCTTTTAACACATAAGAAATGGTATGTCTAAAAGTGAACAATATGGTCCATATGACTGGGGCTTTATCTAAACTGAATTGGAGGTGCTGCTGTTCAGAATGAAACTACCTTTGACATTTCTCCGCATGTCACAGCCTCTTTTTCTTCTTTTACAATATTGTATACAACTTCAGATCACTTTATCTGTAGAAACTGAAAAGAGAAAAAAATTACTTGAAAAAGGCAGAGATTTGTGGTTTGTTGTTTTTAGCATGTGGGTATACATGCTATATCTGAGGAGTAAATGAAGAGAAAACTAAAGCAGTAACTATGACTTTAGATCATATGTTTTAAACTAATATTTTTGTTGATTTTTTCAGAATTGTATTCCTTATTACAATGTAGTTTGAGCATATGAACTCCTACTCCTCCTGTCACTACTCTAAGGACTACATACTACTTTTCTGCCTGCCTGCATTCCTTCCTTCCTTCCTTTCCTTCTTTTGTGTAGATCCTTTCACATCTACTTTGTGCTGCCCATATACTGGTGAGTATAAAGCCATTCACAGAAGCATCAATGATACAAATGATAAGAATACAGTAATCAAGAAACATTGATTAGAAGAGATCTAAAAGTCTTTATCAGCCCCACATATATAAATGCACATTTCATGAAATCCTTGTCAGTGTGTGAGACTGAATTGTCCTTTGTAATATAAAGACTCAAAGATTACTGTACTAGGATACTGTTAATACATAAGCAGTGTGATTAACTTCATCCAAAATAGATTGTATGGAACTTCAGAAATGGCATAATTGGAAAAAAGTGTTATAAAATTTATAGACACATTGTGTTAGTTAGTGAGTCATTCTGAAGATATATCTGGGCTCTGTATAATTTCATACTTAAAAAATGTTATCAATGTAGTTAATTAGGAGGACTTACTGAAGCTTAATAGTATATAAACTTAAATAGTAGGGTATTGTTTTAAAATTAAACAGATAACCTAATTTTAATTTAATTTTTTGTATTAATAACTGAATTAAAATGCCTAATATGTAATTATGCCTAATTTTATGTAATTTTATAATTGTGGTTAATGATTTAATATAAATTTGTTATTGTCAAATGTTGAGGTGTTCTAAAAGTTCCTTCATTTATTAAATACTAATTTTAAAATAATCATAACTTGCTTCAGTTTTACACTTTCTTTTCAAAACAAAGGAACCAAATAAAACAAAAAAAATAAATTAGACCTGCTCTTCTCCCAAAATCTTCAAAGGTCTTTGATGGAAAAATTATATATGTGTCAACAACAAGGACCAAACTGAATTTGGCACTTAGGTGATACTAACTGCTCTGGATGTGTTCAGAGGCCGATTTGTCTTGCACACAGTCATCTTTAAACTAAACTTAGTGGATCTAGGTAGCAATTTCTCTTTGTCATTCTGCTCATCCTTTATGCTAATGAACACAACAAGAAAATTAATGCCAGCCTTGTGAGAGGCCATTCTCCTTAGTAAATGTATACTTTTAATTTTACAAAATCTTCAATTACATATAAAATGTTTATAAGACCATAAATGATACTGCTAATAATTTATATTAAGAAAAATGCTGTCAATTTTTTTTTCCCATAAATACTTAATGTAGTGTAATTGTAATGATTGGTCTGTCTCTTTAAGGGAAAAGCCATGCCCACTCCCTTCCTGCTTGCAACCTCAGAGGCCCATTTTCTCTCTTCCTGTCCCCTCTTTCCGAGAGGCAGCCTCTCTCTCCCTCCCTCTCTCTCTCTCTCCTCCCCTTTTTCCTTCCCCTCCATAATCCACCAAATGAATGTCTAACTTTACTCTGTATGGTATGTTTATCCATCTCTCTTGCCCTCTGGCTGCAGTCACATGGAGATATGCCACGTGGTCTTGTGTGCCTTCCCTGCTTGGGACTGGCTGCTTTCGGGACCCTGGCAGCTTGCAGCATCTGCATGGTGGGCCTATCTGTTTGCCTCTTGCCCACCCACTGCCCACATAGCTAGCCGTTGGGGACGCCCAGGGGACCAGTCACCTTTGGAGACCTGCTGTGTGGTGCACCTGGGCCCTGCCCAGGACTGGCTGCTCTCAGGACCCGCTGCCCCCTCTGCTCTCGGGACCCACAGCAAATCCATTACAGTAATGGTCTGGTGAATTTTTATTTAGAATATCTATTGAAAACCTGATTGAGTCACAAGGCTTCAGGTTATTTTATTGTCGTTTTTGTTTAATGGGTTTTTTCTTTTTACTGAATTCTTACTATGGCTATTATGTTGAAAGTCTAAAGAAGCTAGGACATACTAAAATATTTAATATATTAGGTATTAGGAACTTTTTCATTAAAAAACCAGACTGTCGAAACAGACAAATAAAGTAGCAGTAAATAAGAAACCAAATACATTAAGTTACAAATTACATTTACAAGGTTTGGGTGCCAAATTACTATTCAAAGACTCTTACAAGTGCTTTGTGGATCTTGATGCATTTATATGTATTGCCTTAAAATAAATGTATTTCGATTTTGATTTTCAACTATGCTATATCTTATGTAACTAAAATTAAACAAGTGTTAATAAAACTTGCATCTGCAGAAAACAACAATCCAGGAATATGACATGAATGTATTTTGATACTATCTTTATATCTTTTTATATCTTTATATAAAACATATATTTAATTATCTCTTATTTCTAATTACTCAATCTATAGCATATGCATCTTAAACATGTATTTAAAAATTAAAACATTCAATTTTGTTCTAATTCTAGGATGTGCTCATGTGTATAGGAGGAATCAATTCTGGTATAAAACCACAATATTTTGAACTCATGCTTCAAAATTATATACTATTGTTTGTGTGGAGTAAAGCAAGTTTTGTACATAATCTGTAAGTAAATACCTAAATGAGAAATTACTATTGTGGGAAAAAATACCTTAAGCAATATCAGTTAACCTCCAGATGAATGCATTTATGTAAAATTCAAGGACTGTAGTATTAGAAGCTGATTGGTAAAAATCTGTGTGCAGGCGAGAGCTAGTACAGCTGAAATGGCTGCAATCACCCTCTTGTCTTAATTAATTATTTTCTTATTACAGATGGAAAATGCTGTAATTAATGTTGTAGCTGTTTTTGTAAAGTTTCCATTCACTGTATTTCTTCATATTAAATTCTGAGATATCACTTCGATTTAGAATATTTGCATACTGTCCTGCACATCTGGCAATTATTCACTTTGAAAGGAAAACACCAGGTTGTAGATTTTTGTTCATTCTCTTATGCTTTTTATACCTTTCTTTATTTCCTCCTTTGTTCTTTAATTATAAATTATCTTTTAAAATGATGAATGTAGAGGGAAGAAAAGAGGAAAATAGGTCTTGAAAATAATATATTGTAATCTTTCCAGAAATTTATAAATTCTATAATGAGTATAAAATAAAAGCTTTATTAACTTTACTTTGTGTTGTGCTGTCATTAGATATATGGAAACATGACTTGATTATAATTTTTTGTTAAATAATGGAAAATTATTCTCAAAGATTTTATAGAAATTCAAATGTGAGAAAGGCTTCCTGTTGTTTTCTAATACCCTGGAGAGAAAGCAATAAGCTGTGACATTCTAGATGCCTTCTTTTCCTTCAGGTAAATGGCCATTTGTGAAATTGGTTTGTACTGTATAATGTAAAACTAACTGTGCTCTCTTGAATAATGGGTAGTTTATCTTCTTGCTGTATGGAATCTTGGATGCTTTTAAAACAAATTTGCTTGATGATAAATGTTATTTTTTTCAACTCTCATTTGCTTTTATTTCTGAAAATTACACAGGAAATCACTCTAACAAGACTGGATTACTCTTCTTCTGTTTTACCAAGATGAAGAAGACAGCATGAACCACAAACCAAGTTTGTTTACTTTTAAGCCCCATGTATTCATGTTTGTTAAAATGAAGAGATACAGTAAAATGCGGAAAAACTACAACTTACGTAAAGTTTTACCAAAAAATAAATAATACTTTAAAATACATTTTATGAATTATAATTTATGAGAAATGCTTATATTTCTAAATTGCGATGTATAACAATCAGATATTTCATATTGTCTTTGCAGTATCCTTAAAGACAAAAAATAAGAAAAATTAAATAATTTTGGTACATATATAACAGTAACAAATACCTTATCAACACTGTCCACAGGATATGCTATGAAATTTATCAAGAGAGGCAGTGGGATTGTGGGAATTTGAGACATGACTAAAATATAACCAATGCTTACTAAATCAGGCAAATGAAGAGTGTGTCAATTAGAAAATCCAGAGAGTCTTGGAGGAAAGTTTAGTTGTGTCCATCAAACAACTGTCCACAAATATATCTTACTATTAGACATGAGCCTGGCCTCTGATAGGAAAGCTACTACAGATAGATACATCAGCAACCCAAGTATATTCAACCACAGCCAAATCCATTTTAAGTCCATGTTCTCCAATGAAAATGTCTAACCCTAGTGTCTAAATGTTACCAATGGGAAGAGAATGCCCAGGCCAGAGATCAGGCAGATTTAGCTATCAATATGACAGAAAAATTAGAATCAGTCCTTCTGAATTTTATGCCACTCTGTTAGTTTATACTACTGTGTCATCTCTGAATAAAATCCACTTATTATAAGAAAGATTTATCAGAAATGATTTTTAAATATCTGATGAATTGGTACATGGTTGGTTGGCTCTTTTAAACTAACTTGCTTTTGAATTTGCAGCAAGAATGAAATATCACAGGAGAATGGTATGGTTGAGTATTTGGGTAAGCCCAGGCTCACATCTAATACTAAGACATCAGTCAGTAGAACATGAGACTATTAATCTCAGGGTCGTGGGTTTGGGCCCCATGTGGGTGCCAATTTGTTGGAGGGGACTGCAATTTGTCCCAGCCACCCAGAACCAAAATAATCACACAGGAACCATATTATTTAAATCACTGTTTGGCCCATTAGCTATAGCTTCTTATTGGCTAATGCTTATACCTTAATTTAACCCATCTCTATTAATCTCTGTATCGACATGTGGCTGTGGCATACCTTATAAAGTTTCATCTGTCTGTCTCCAGAAGGGCTACATGGTTTCTCTCTGACTCTGCCTCCTTTCTCCCAGCATTCAGTTTAGTTTTCCCTGCCTACCTCTATTCCCCTATACCTCTGCTATAGGCCCAAAAGCAGTTCCTTTATTTATCAATGGTAATCACAGCATAAAGAGGAAAATTCCTCATCAGTAGACAGTTTTTGGGTGGACACAACGAAGTTTCCCGCTCATGGCAGTTGAAAATCGGAATTAAAGAGAGGGCGTAGGGACAAGTTCTACTATTTAAAATAATGTCCAAGTGACAGAATACTCCAAGCAGACCCCACCTGCTGATCACTTACTCAACTACAAACCTCTGATTGCATTTATCATTCAATAGGATTCCCATCCTTGCTATTCAAATACCTTTCAGAATCATCACAGCCTGGGGAATAAGCCTTCAGTACACTGGCCTTTTAGGGGAACATATCTTTTCAGCACTCTAATGCAATTGTTTACCAAATATACAATTGCCTGAGGTATTGATCCCTAAGTTCTCTGGATCTGTAAGACTAGTTTCAGACTCCAGTTGGTGATAAGTAATAAGATTATAGACATGCCAATCTGCTAGCTGATCTTGTCTGTATGTATGAATATTTGCCTTATAGATTTCCAAATATTACTAGGAAAACATTTATAAACATGTCAGTGCATATTATTTTTTTATTGAAATTGAACAGAATGAGTGAGAGATTGTATTATATCCCTTTATATAAATGAGTGAAAATGTGAATTTCCAAAGAGTTTGAAAGACAATCATCTGGAATTCCTGACTAGAGTCATCAGCCTGACTGCCTTCAGGAATCCTTAGAACTACTCTTGGTCATTACATCTTCTGAACATCAGAACTGTCAGATGGTCTTGTTAAACTTAGATTGCTAGAGTCTTATCTTTTTGTTCTCATGCATGACATTTCTTTTCTTTCTTAACTGTCTTAGGAACATCTCAGTTTTTGGGACCAGCTTAATTTCACTGGAAAGGCTGTCCTTTGAGGGCCTTCGAAATCCTACATATCTGCTGACTCTTCTTTCCTCAAGACCATATCTTGGAATTATTCATTTAACTGACAGTCTCGAAAAATTAGGTAACTCCTCTTGGCAGGGCATTATCTTCATCTGAAATATACTTAGACTCTTTCTGAACTCTTTTACAACTTGCTGGATTCCATAACCTCACATTCTGTCTGTGTGATAGGCTCCACTGCAAACAGGATCCACCCAGCCTTCCATTTTGAATGTGGGTCTTGAATTGGTACTTAAGAAATGAGAGCAACCATCTGGACAAAAGTAATAAAGGTCTTTACTTCAACAGTCTCTTGATATCTGATAGCATCCATCTGATTTTTTTATGGCTATGTAGTTTTAAGTGGGACTCTGATTACTTAAAAATAAAAATCTGTTGCATTAGCTGTATATATTGGAAAAATTAAGTTCGCTCGAGACATTAACTGCAGTGACAAGCCACGGTCCATGATTCTTGATCAAACCTTATCCACTGCCTTCAGGGAGTGTTATATTCCTTTTATTTTATCTCTATTCCAATTTCTAAATTTAATACCACCCCTCAAAACTTATTCTTAACTATTCAGTTTTACAACCTTAGCTAATATGTCCTGTTTAATAATTTTCATTTTTATTCAATCTTTCATCAGAAAAATGTAACTAAGAGGCAATGGGGCTTTACATTATAGTGGTTCATAAGTAGGTATCCAAAATTATTAGTTTTGCTCATCTGTGAATCAATGTTTTCTATAAAGTCTTAGAATTTGAGTGCTTATGTATAGTATGATGTCAGCATGCTTTATTTTTTCCTAAAATTGAAATGAAACATAAAAGTATTAACATAATTATAAATATAAAAGAAAATAAAGCATATTATTAAATTAACCTTATTTAATTCATGCGGATATAAAATATAAGAAAATAAAATACCAGTGGGTTTTATGATTTATTCTGTAGTGTAGTTTATGTGCTTTTCTTGTTGGATAATATAAAGTGATTCACATCGATTTAAATAAAATGTGCTAACATATGATTATAATTACAAATGTCATATCCTTGCTGAGTATTTGGTTGGAATGTGGTCTATCAAATATGATTTTTAAAAATTTCCATTCAGGTTAAACAACATCATTTCCTCTGTATAAGCACTGCTTTTGCTAAAACTGTCATTAGCATGGTAATAATTTTGACATCTAGACTCACATAATCTATTTATATTTGGAGAACATAGCTTTTCATTGAAATCACAAATTATTTTCAAATGAAAAGCAAATAGTATTTTTTCTTTTGGATTCATAATAGGAATTATTTCTTAGTTATGGAAATGTAATGATGCCTTTTCCACTGCAACTCCAGAAATATGAAGAAATAGCATGAGAGGGTAGCTGAGCAGGTCACACAGATTGCCAAGTGCGGTACCCAGTGATGTAGAGCTCCTCACAAATCAAGGAGATGTCTGTATGACTGTGGCTCCATCTACTGCAAGTGACATGGAATTCCTAACCTCTGTTTGCAGATCTTCATGATTGCAAAAACTGTATTATCCTCAGTCTAAATCTATTAAATGTCTCAAGTGTATATTAAACCAAAAATTTACAGAGTTTGGTAATAATTCAGAGAGCTGAGGATAATCAAAATATATAACTATTGAAAAGTATAGGCATGTCAGTGGCTCCCAGTTAGAGATTATGGGGCCATGTCATATCCTGCAGCATGGTAGAAGTAAACAAGATGGAGAACAATTCTAGATGCTGACAAGTGGAAATTAGAATATTACAATAGGAATCAGAGGAGAAATCTGTCATTCAGTTGCTTTTGGAGACCACATATATGCTGAAGAATAAAACAAGGTCCAATCATTATAACATCCCTTACGATGACCTCAAGAATATTTCTTAGAGCATGGGGTTCTGAGAGCTTTGCCTAAAACTACTTTAATATGTTCTAAATGCAGAGCTAAATTGTCCAAAACTTGAGGGGTGATTTGAGAACGACACACAATCATAACTTCTATGTGTACAGCATGTTGAAATTTGGGAAATGCTTAACATTATGGTTTGGGCATGGTTTGAGTATGCCCCTAAGTTTTGAGTATTGGGAAACTGTGATCAGTGAGCTTTGTGAGCTTGTAGGTCTTTAGGAAATAAAATTAACAGTAGGCACTGAGGACATCCACCTGAAGGGGTTTGTGGTAGCTCTCATGGGAATCTTAGGTAATTCTTTCAAGGTGGCTGTCAGGAAAAGAGCAAGTCTACCTTTCCCCCCATTGCTCTGTCTGCTTGTCTCGCCATGCATTCTCCTCATCGTGTAGAAGGCTGTACCTATCTTATAGCATCTGCCACAGGGCCTTTGCCAGACCTAGGACTCTGAGGATCTGAGGCCATGCCCTAAAACCTTCAAAACTGTTAACTAGATTTGATTATAATGCTATCTAGAACTAGATATTCCTTTATAGTGTTGAGGAAAGAATAATACACCATACAGGCATATTCAAATTTGTTTTAAACTATAAGGAATGAGACATATCTTTGGCCAGTCATTCTTCTTTGAATGCTGCATCAAAGAGCAAGGTCCTGTCTACATTAGACCCTATTCTTTCCACTTGTCAGTAACAAAAAGGGAGATTCAGTAGGCACAGGTGATCTATGTGACCTTATGGCATTAGAAAAAAGGAGAAGAGACACAGGGAAAGTATTAGAACTTCAACAGGACCACCACCATGGACTTCATTGATATACACTCATCCTTCCAGTAACTGTGCTTGCTTGTGTGTGTGTGTGTGTGTGTGTGTGTGTGAAAGAGAGAGTTCCTGTCGTAAGCTAATTCAAAAGCATTTTAATTAAAAAGTTGCTTTAAGCATTTATCTAAAGACGATTTTTAATGAAAGAACTTTTCAGTTGAGAAAAAAGAACAACTATTGTGGGTTATGTAATTTTACTTAAAATTAAAATTTCCATGTCATTTAATTCAACACTAAAATGACCTTAAAATGACTTGCAGGAACTTGAGAATTCATCTATACACACTCAGTAATGTTATTATATATATTTACAAACTACATTCTAATAATTTATGAAGATTGTAATGATGTGTGTGTTTTAGAATCACTGACATTCTCAACTGAGTAGGATTGATAAATTTTAGTAAGTTATCTTTAAAATAGCAATAATAGTTTTGTTGTTACTCTAAATTGTTTTAGTTCTAGGACAAAAGTCAATTAATGCTAAGATTATTAAGAACCTTGAGATTTCACACATTTGATTGTTTGTACAGTTACTTGTAGAATTAGCTTTGGTAATACAAAAAAGAGTAAATTTATATTGAACAGAAACCAGTAATTTAAAATCAATTGTGATGTATATGTATGTTTGTGTGTGTGCGTGTGGTTTGTGTGTGTGTATTTGTATGTGTGTGTGAATATGCTATATAGATATATACATACACATGCTTTTCAACAACTCTCATTTAATTAATATACTATTTATGCTACTCAAAAATAAGATTGTAGTAAATTTTTCCAGTTTAAAGTTGGAAAAAATAAATGAGAGAATACTTTAAAGAACAAAGTATAGAAATCTTTACTATACTGTTAAAGGTCCTTGTTTTATCAGAGTACTTAAGAGGTGCTGGGCAATTTTCAAAAGAACATTAAGCACTATGTCTCTGAAATTATTTGTAAAAAAAATCTTAAAAGAAAACATAGTCAGACACAATCAGAAAGCAGGGCTTTCTGTCTTATGACCAGGTCATGCTCTCTGCAGGGCTACATTTTCGGAAAGAAAATTCATGAAACAAGTTTTGGGTATCAGATCATTTACCCAGGCTTTAGCTTTTTCATTATAAGAAAATCTTTTAGAATTTGTGTTAGTCATTATCCTGGAGTAGATCAAAGGTAAATAAAGTTGTGCAGCATTTTAGTCCAATATGCCAATGAAATATTTCAGTATATGCTGATTTTCTTTAAAAGCTTCTTGTGGACTAATCTGTCCACTAATTAAAAAGAAATCATACATTTTATTTAAAGGGATTTTCTTGATCATAAGTTTCTCCATTAAATCTAATAAATTGTTCTTTTCTGCTCATTAGAATTTCTGTTTCAAATGTAACCTGGACTGTGCCTATAAAGAAGAGGAAAAGCTCTGTATTTAGTTTAACTTCTTTGATATTTGAAGATACCAAGTTTTTCTACTGTATTCACAAACGCTTAACCTAATGAGTACAAGAGCAGTCAATTGTCCAAAGGATCAATAGGAGTGGCAAATTGAAACCAGCAGCAAGTTTCATGACTCTGCCGTTAGTTGAGTCCAACAGTGAAGAAATAATTAATTAAATTGGTTTCAATAAATACAACAGAGTATGTGGTTCATGCTTTCTATCAAATCTTCCTCTACAAACTTGGCTTTTTAGGAGAAACTATAGGGAAAATAAATTTCTAGGTTAAAGGTTACACATGATAAAATCAGTGGTAATCTTTTCCGGGGCTTTACTAGATGAGTTTTGACAGAGGGAATTGGTAGGCATGTCTTGGAAAGAAGGCTGTGCAAGGATTGGTAACAATGAATATCCCAATTACTCTAGAAGCATAGAGACAAGTGAGAGAAAGGGCAATGAATTTGTGGTCAGAACTGGAAATAATACTTACATATAAACAGAGAGATGTGTAACATTAAGTGTTACTAACCCTTTTGTAGGGGTGATGGGTGATGCTGTCTTTTTTTCCTTTTAAGTGGATTTCTATTCATTTACTTTTCTTTCTTGTAACTAAATAAATGTATATTTGTTCTTAGTCTCTATTCCTAGAGAATCTCTTACAATATTTGAATAATGAAGACAATGCAAGGATCTTTAGAAACCATTTTGATCTCACCTGAGCTTATGCTAAAGACTTAGAATGGTGTTCCTTTGCCATGGACTAGGTCACCAGAGACACTGGAAAAAGAGGGCATAAACAAGGCTTCTAGTCGGGAAAGGTTGGGCTGTAGGAGGTTACACATTGTAAAAGCTTGTAATAAGAAACATATTGAGTTATGCATGTCACATGCTTTAAATCTACTGAGACAGGTACTTGCAAGTTTTAGAACCCACTCAGACTTAATCCTAGGTGCAACTTCTCCGCATCTTTTCTAGGTCTCTTTTTATCATTTAACCATAAGTTATGTGAGCAAATTATCCAGCAGAAAGCCATCATAGGTTGGAAGTATGGGTCATATCACAAACGTTACCTTTACAACTGAAGTATGGGAGCTTATAGGACTGGGGTCCAATTTATAGGTTCTGACACTGTCTCAATATTCCAGGTACAAAATGGATAGTGTTATAGATCACCCATTGATACTGACTGTAGAGTCCAATGAATGCACAGGGAACAGTCATTGGTCTGATGGCATGAGTATAGAGTCAAGCACAACACAATGCTGCCCATAGACCCTCATAGCTCTTTTTGCAAACAATAATAGCTAACATAGAATGTTTTAGTGCAAATGTTTCATTCATTGAAACATTGTGGAAAATGTGAAGTAGCAATTAGTTTTGTTGTCTTTTATGGGTAAACAAATAGCATGAATCACATATGAAAAAATGTTACTGAAATCTTAAAAACTAATTTATTTACATCTTTTGTTATTCACTTTGCATTTTTAGATGTAGTTAAAACATAAAGGTCCTAAATTCATACTTAGAAATTAAAATAGAAAATATAAATTTTATAGTAATAAAATGAATTCATTAAATCAAAAGGGCTGATATGAAAATAACTGAAGTGCCCTGATTCTATACCAGAAGATCCATCAGAGGGGTAAGTGTGTTCCTGACCTACTGAAATGGAGCACAGACATTCCTCAATCCCCCTAAAATTCCTGCTCATTCCACAGGGGCTCCTAACCCCAGCTACCTACCCCATCCCAGCTTGATTTCAGGCACCCCCTCCCTTCCCTTCTTCGAGGCCATAGATCCCCAGGTTCAGCCTGTTTGGGTGCTAGGATCCGGTGGTGAGTACAACCTGGCAGGAGTTCCTTTGTTTCAATAGCCTGCCTGCAGCAAGGTAGGCCTTTTGTCTGCGAGGTCCCTGGCCAGGATGGGGCACTGATCCTGTATGAGAAGATCCATCTGAGGGGTAATTCCTGACCCACTGAAACAGAGCACAGAAATTCCTCAACCCCCTAAACTTCCTGTTCATTCTGCAGGGGCTCCTAGCCCTAGCTACTGCCCCTCTCTTCCTACCCCATCCAAGCTTGCATTCAGGAACCTCCTCCCTTCCCTTCTTCGGGGCCATACATCACCCAGCTCAGCCTGCTTAGGCACTGGGACCAGGTGGTGAGTGCAACTGGGCAGGAGTTACTTTGTTTCAATAGCCTGCCTACCAAAAGGTAGGCCTTTTGTCTGCATGGTCCCTGGCCAGCAAGGGGCCCTGATCCTGTACCAGAAGACCCCTCGAGAGCATTTGAAGGAAGAGATGAGCAGGCACCAATGCAAGAATTCTTCCAACAATCTGAAAAACAAAATGATAACACAAGAACCCAGTGAACCTACAACAGGAAGACTGGAACACCCTAATACAGAAGAAGT
>LOJH01018616.1:10946-28055 GCA_001685095.1 Ellobius talpinus
TCTGTCTTCCATGACTTGAGTCTGTCTTCCATGACTTGAGTCTATCTTCCATGACTTGAGTCTGTCTGTCTTCCATGACTTGAGTCTGTCTTCCATGACTTGAGTCTGTCTTCCATGACCTGAGTCTGTCTTTCATGACTTGAGTCTGTCTTCCATGACTTGAGTCTGTCTCATGACTTGAGTCTGTCTTCCATGACTTGAGTCTGTCTTCCATTCATGACTTGAGTCTGTCTTCTATGACTTGAGTCTGTCTTCCATGACTTGAGTCTGTCTTCTATGACTTGAGTCTGTCTTCCATGACTTGAGTCTGTCTTATGACTTGAGTCTGTCTTCCATGGCAGCCATAGCTGCTAGCTAGATGTAGCTGCTGCTGTGTGGGGCAGAGATGAAGGGGTCATTTGGGAGTGGCGGCTTAATGAGTAAGGGAAACCAGAATAAAGGTCAGCTTCATCAAGTGTGTTTTATAGTCCCATGTTTGTTCTTGTTCTGCAGCTGGGGAACCGCTGTGGCCAGGCTCAAACCTTCCCTGTTTTTCCCATCAGCCACACGAAGTCAGACTTGTCATTAATTCTGCCCTTTGTGATTGGACTATGGGTTCAGAGTTTCTGGAATTCAACGTTGCCTTAAAAGTTCAAACCAGAATGGTCCTACATGGAAAGCTGGTTGTACAAGTCAAGTTGGCTTTTCCAACTGAAGTGTATTCCATGTCATACAGAATTCCAAGTGTACAGTTTGATGAATTTGTATATTCACAGATAGTTATTAATAGTAAATTTAAAAACATTTCCATTTGAATTAATTCCTATGAGTCTTTTGTGTATGACTTTTAAAACTGAGATGATGTTAATTAAATTTTATTTATGCCATAGCACACATCATATGAACCTCCTTTGAAGTGTACTAAAGTATAAAAAAACTCTGAAAAAAATAGAATGGCACTGTACCTAAGGGAACGAGTGTAAAACGGATCTAGCAGATGAAAGTGATCCCAGAGCCATGGAGGTCAACTACGAAATCATGAAGAGACTCCATTATAAAGTACAGGGTGGGTCTGGGTAGCTGACTAACGAAGTAATAGCAGAAACTGAAAAAACAAGACGACCTTGTGTTTCTGTTCCAGTGAGTTGATGTCTTTTAAATCACCTATGTATAGTTTTCTCTACGTGCAAAACCATTTCAAAGCAACTGATTCAGCATTGCCTTTTATTTGATAACCCCCATACACAATTACTCACTTTCCTAGTTTTAGACGAGGCTTGTTTAGACTCTGTCCACCATTCCCACCCTCTACTCGGGTTCACTTTGTTCTCTCCACCTGGAGTGTCGGTCCTCCCACGCCATCTCCAGGCTCTCAGTTTAAAAGCTTACATTACTAGGGAAACAAAACTATCCTTTCCCTTCTGACTCTGGGGAAGAGCATGGCCCTTGGCTAAGAATTTAATCTAGTGCTTTCAAGAAGTAATTACAAAGCCTCTGTTAGGTCTTTGTGTAGTCATGAGAGCAGTTCTTAAGAGGCCTAAAGCTGGAAAATGGGCCTATTTCTTATTTCAACAGACCCTAGGGGTCTCTGCCGGAAAGGCTGAGGGCTCTTGCATTGTTCAAAGATACATTATATGCAGTGTTAATTACACACAGATGGGCCCATTAAGGAAATACTTCTCTTCTACTTTATGAATTTAGAATGTAATATCTTTGACAATTAATATTGGTCCTTGGGAGGTATGTGTGTGTGCGCGCGTCCATGTGTGTGTGCATGCATATGTGTGTTCATAACAAATCTCACAGCTCTCCAGTGAGCAATCAATACACTGTGAGGATTGGATACAATACCTTGCAGTGTGGTGACCTGCAAGGCAGGTGAAGGAGAGCATCCTCCTAAACCACAGAGGCTTAGTGGGGCATGAGATAGTAACCTTATGGCTGTCCTCCCTGGGATATCATCATAAATAACCGGGGGCTGGGAGGGCGGGAGGTGCTGACTGGACTGAGTTCAGCCTCTGTAGGAGGACAGCATAGCCTTCTGTGATGAATGAAGAGTCCCAGGAGGGAAGGTACAAGGGAATGCTTCTCATTGAGGAGTGAATCTGAAATCAGCAGAGGACTATGGACTAGCCAGAGCCTTGAGGACATTCCCCTAAGCTCCACATTGCGTATGCTTCCCCTGGGGCTACAGCAAAGTCCTGCCGGTTATAGAGGTTTAAATATCTGTGCCCTTGCTTACAGTCCTACTGAAGCATTAAGTTGGAAACACAGGAAACTAGGTAACAGGATAGATAAGAGGATGACTGGCTGGATGACAGTAGGTGTGGTGGTTTAGCTCAGAGATGTTCTCACAGTCTTGGGAAAATGAATGCTTGGTCCCCAGTTAATGGTACTGTTTGGACACACTTGGGAGGAATGGTCTTTTTGGAGGAAGTGTGTCACTGAAGGTGAACTTCGAGAGTTTAAAGACCCAGTTGTTGTTGGAGGCTGCTTGAACAACAAGCAGGAAGCAGAGAGTGAACCAGAAAGGGTGAAAGGCTGGGTGTTGTCAGGGGCTGCTCATTCGTTCCTGGCTGCACAGACCCGAAATAACTACACAGAAACTGTATTTATTACAATACTGCTTTGCCAAGCACTTTCCTTCTGTATATGTGTTGCTTTTATCGGTTAATGAATAAAGCTGTTTCGGCCACTGGCTTGGCAGAGTAGAGCTGGGTGGGAAAACTAAACAGAATACTGGGAGAAAGAAGGCAGAGACAAAGAGAAGCCATGTAGCCACGGGAGGAGACAGACGCTGGAACTTTGCTCAGTAAGCCACTGCCTCATGGCAATACACAGATTAATAGAAATGGGTTAATTTAAGATATAAGAGCNGGTGGGAAAACTAAACAGAATACTGGGAGAAAGAAGGCAGAGACAAAGAGAAGCCATGTAGCCACGGGAGGAGACAGACGCTGGAACTTTGCTCAGTAAGCCACTGCCTCATGGCAATACACAGATTAATAGAAATGGGTTAATTTAAGATATAAGAGCTAACTAGAAAGATGCTTAAGCTATTGGCCAAACAGTATTGCAAATAATATAGCTTCAGTGTGATTATTTCAGGTCTGGACAGCCGGGAACGAACAAGCAGCCCCTGACAACACCCAGCCTTTCACCATTCCTGATTCACTCTCTGCTTCCTGCTTGTTCAGATGTGAGCTCTCAGCTTGCTACTCCAGCCAGCATGCTTGTTTGCTGCCATGCTTCCCCTTGGAGAGATGATAGATAGACAGACAGATAGATAGATGACTAATAAGCAAGTAGATGGATAGACATATAGGTAGCTAGAAGACCAAAGAGATAGAGAAGAATATATGTAATGAAGAGAAGTTGGATCCGTCTAATTTGTGTTTTTGTGGGTGGTCCAAGCAGAAGAAAACACATCCTGGATAGAAACTGCCTCCCAGAAAATGGTCAGAGGCCAGAGCTGGAGCTGTGGGAAGGACGGGGGTGGGGGTGGGGAGTCCTGGGAGGTGTGTGAACTACACCTCCTCATCCTGCACATGTGAGAATAAGGTGACCTTTAGAAATGGAAAGAGGCTGGTATGTGGGTTACTCTGCTCAATCCCTGAGGCCATTTTCTTAAATGTCACATCCTTTACTAAGTTTTCCAGGAGCTTGTTCACACCAGGAAGAACCCTCCCCACATGCTGTTGAAAGTCCAGAGCCCTTGATTTGGGGCTCCCTTCTGGAACTTTGCAACTTAGGTTCAAAATGAGTTAGTTTCGACAGATACCATTATTGCCTCCACATCGCTCCACCCCACCCCTGTCTGCCTTCACTCTTCCTCGCCTGGCCTTCTTGCAAGAGGATACTGAGATCAAGCAAAGCTCCTGGAGAACCCAGACTCCCTGGTTTCTCCTACAGGGGGAGGAGGACACAGAAATAGGATACTCAGTTCTTCAGTTCTCTCTCTGAGAAGTAACAAAAGGTCACAGCACTCAAGTCACCGACAGGGAGATCTTATCTCCTCCCAAATCCTACCATCCCCTTTGTGCCTTAAATCTAAAGGGTTTGTGGCCAGGCCAGGGAACTGCACTAACCATTGAACTTCCCCTACACTTATTCTTAGGCTTATCGTGCTCTGTGTACCACAAGTGTTTCCTATTGAGGCTTGGCTTGGTACTCTGTTACTAAAGTGTAAATTAACTAAATCTAGGAAAACGGGTGCTTGGTTTAGGCTTGCCTCTGCACCATGACTAAATTAGATGCTTGCATATTACAGGTGCCCCTAACAAATTTTGTTCAAGGAACAATGTACCAATCTCCGTACCTCTGGAACAGATTTTCTGCCTTGAAACTGTTATCATTAATGAATAAAGAAACTGCCCTGGCCTGTTGATAGGGAAGAACTTAGGTAGGCAGGAAAACTGGACTGAATGCTGAGAGGAAGAAGGCAGAGTCAGGGAGACGGCTGAAACTTTGCTGGTAGGCCATAACCTCGTGGTGATACACAGAGTAATAGAAATGGGTTAAATTAAGATGCAAGAATTAGCCAATAAGAAGTTAGAGCCAATGGGCCAAGCAGTGATTTAATTAATACAACTTCTGTGTGGTTATTTTGGGACTGAGCAATCAAGAACCAACAAGCAGCCTCTCTACAACAGTTTTGTCTGCCTGCAGTTTAGATGTCAAATGTCCTCTAAAAGTCAGTGTGTTAATGGTCTCCAAGAGGCAAAGGTCACCTGAGTTAAACTATTGGGAGGTGGTGGCTCCTTCAAGATGTAGAATTAGGGAGGTCCTTGGGGCATTACAGGGTTGTCCTTGAAGGGAACTGTGGGTCCCTCACCCCTCTTGTCTTTATTTTCTTTCTCTGAACATTAATTGGGTGCTTTGTTCAGCCTCACACCCCTACCATGATGTCACTGCCTTACTGTTGGTCCTAAAGTGAAGGAGCTGATTAACCATGGACTGAAAATTTCAAAACTGAGAGCCAAAATAAAAATTTTCTCTCTCTATGTTACTTACCTCAGTCATACTTTTATGGTGACAAAAGGCTGACTAACCCATTTTTGGTTCACAGAATTTGGCTCAAGCCCTGTCAACTCCATCCCAAACCTTTAACTGGCAATTTAAAATGAAATTATCAATTAGAACAGGCTGGCCATAATAAGAAAACTCAATGGATGATACCAGAATTGATGAGATTCATAAAAAGGAAAGATATAATAACAATAGGATAAACCTTGGGACAATTCTAGATCCAGGAGTAATTCCAGAGTCCAAATGCAAGAATTATGGCAACTTTTTACATTGTTCCCAGAGTCTCTGACAGAGGATGTATTGGTTTTGAAAGGGCAATGTTCTAAAATCAATCGCAATAATAAAGAGCAATTAAAATCCAATTCCCACCGATCAGATGAATCCATTTGTGACCTTGACTTGAAACTGAGTTAAGAGGCAGTTGTAGATTACCCATTCAATAGATTGCAGTTAAATTATGTCAGAGATTTTATATCCTTTACAAAACTGATCATGAAGCAAAAGATGTTGAGATGGTTATTTATAGAAAGATTTGCAGAAAAAGGCAGGAAGTCTCCCTGCGTTTGTGCTGCTCCTTCTGGTCAGAATCCCACAGCTCAGACAAGAGAGGAAGGAGACTGCTCCACAGCCTTCTGCACATATCCTGCGGTACACGCTGCATCTTTCCTTTCTACATTCTCCTTCTGACTGGTTTCTGGGGTTTCCTGCCCTTCAGGCTGCCCTGATGCTCTGTGATGGTTGTGGATGGTCTCTGCAATTTGAATCTCTTGCCTTCTTCTTTGATTTTTATTGCTCTGTAATTTAAAATTTTAAGAGTTATTTATTTTATGTGTGTGTTGCTTGCATATGTGTATGCACATGTATGCATATATTCTACATGTATGTCTGGTGCCTTCAAATGCCAGAAAGGATGTCCTGGCCTCTGGAACCAGAGATACAGATGGTTGTGGGTGCTGGGAATTGAATGCAGGTCCTCTGGACCTCTGAGCTATCTCTCCAGCCAGTTCTGTTATTTTAGTTGAGACAGAGTTTCACCTTTCAGGCCCAGTTGACCTCAAAATCACTGCGAAGCCCAGGTTGGGCTGTGAGCAGCTATGATTCACCTGCCTCCTGAAATCCATGCCTGTGTGATGGCTTGCTACATGCAGCTTTTCTTTGTTGGTCCCCTTGGGACCTTAGACTTGTAAAGTATAGAGTTGAGACTTACAGTTTTTCAGCAGTACATACTTGTAATAAAATTACTTGACAGATAGCAGTGTGTATTTTCCCCTATTCTGATGCCCTTGCTGTCCCTGGAATGAGGTTCCTTATAAGACTGAGCAAACCCTAGAGATGGCAGATGTAGCTTCTGCAAGCATGACTTCCACAAACAGCCTAACCAGTGCATACTCTACTCCTCCATGGCCTCCTCTTTTAAGCACTTGCCCAACGAGCCACTATTCACCTGTCCTAATCATTCTCTTCAAATGGCAGGGGTATCAGACAAGGGACAGCTTCTATGTTCTAGTGTCTACCACAATTGTTCACCTGCCTTTCTTATGCCTTTCCATGGAAACCACAAAGAAAGTATCCCTCCCTCTGTCTCCTGACCACCCTGTGAAAACATGGCCCTGTGGGACACACCCTGCCTCCTATGTCTATGGACTGTACTTATAAAACTTGGTTTTCTTTCAAGGCATTGATTCCAATGTCTACATATCTCCCCATACTTGACTGAAACAAGTTCTGGGTATGTGTTAAACTGCACATGCACAGAGACCTTCTCTAATTGACGTGTTTCATCTGTAATTCTCTAAAGCTCAGGAAATGAACTCAGAATGCCACTGGTCTCAGACAAATAGGAGCCGAGAACTGACAGTGAACAAGACTAGGGATGCTGTGCTCTGTATCCCCCAGTGGAACACTATGAAGAGAAGAGAGCGGTAGAGTTGCTTGTTTGATGGTTGTTGTGATATAGTTAGTATTGCCTAGCATCTACTCTTGGGGAAAGGTCTGAATCCAATACCTGAGGCCATAAAGAAGGGAATTATGCATGAGACCTGCAGACAGGCAGGCAAATATCATGGGTATGGTACTGTGTTAGCTAATTCTTTTGTCTACTTGACACAAGCTGGAGTGATCTGGGAAGAGAAGCCTCAATTAAGAGAAACACTTCCATTAGATTGGCCTGTAGGCAAGCCTGTGGGCACTTTCTTGACTAATGATTCATTAACAGAAGAGGGCAGAGCACATTATAGGTGGTACTGCCCCAGAGCAGGTAGTCCTAGATTGTGCTAAAAGGCAAGGTGAGCAAGCCATGGTAGGAAGCCAGGAATCAGTGTTCCTCCATCGTGCTTTCTTTTGTTCCTGCCTTGTCTTTCCTCGGGAATGGAATGTAAGCTGAGAGTGTAAGAAGAAATCAAACCTTTCCTCCCAAGTTCATTTTATCAGTGTTTTTCACAGCAGCAGAGAAGCAAGAACAATCGAAGACCCGTACTTGGGTGTTTCTTAGCATAAACTGCTTGAAACCAGCTTGTTGTGGCCCATGTTCTGCTGCTGATATCACAATACTCTAGCTGGAGTAAGCCACAAAGCAAAGAGGTTCATGTGGACTCCTGGTCCTGGCCAATGTCAAAGGCTGCCTTTGGTGATGGCCTTGCTGGAAGAATGATGGAATAGTACAGCACACTGCCTATTGCATATCAAGAGGTAAAGAGTCTGCATGAGTGTCCTCTGGTTTCTGTCCTCCTAATAAAGCCACCCACAGAATATTCCTTTACATTATGTGACTATGTGTCACTGTGATTGGGTTAATAAAGAGGCTGACTGGCCAATAGCTGGAGAGGTGGAGGTTAGGCGGTATTTACAGAAAAAAAGAGAGCATGGAAGAAGAAGGGGAGGAGTCTGAGAATTGCAAGGGATGCAGAGAGAGGAGATGAACTTGCCGTACTGAGAAAAGGTACCAAGCCACATAGAGTGTAGATAAGAAATATGGGTTAATTTAAATGTAAGAGTTAGCTAGTAACAAGCCTGAGCTATTGGCTGAGCATTTATAATTAATTAATAAATCTCTGAGTGGTTATTTGGGAGAGGCAGGCAAGACACAGAGAAACTCTGTGTATACCACAAGATTCAACCATGGGAATGCCAGGTTGATATCTCATGAAGAGTTTTATCTCTGAACACCACTGTTGGATTAAAGATGCCACACAACTAGAGCTCCACGGTGTGGATCAGATCCCAACACTAGTCTCAGAGAAGACAAACCAGATTCAAACTATATAGTCTAGGAGATAGAACTACTTTCCTGAAAGGTACTATGACAGAAGTCAGACTGTGGACCACGTATTTGTGCCCTGTCCTACTTGGAAAAATAACAACAACAAAAAGACTGAATGTACAAATAACGTAATTTGGGATACTATCAAGGTGGTTTTGAAATAAAGAGAAACAGAGTTGAGGCGGGTGTAAAGAAGTCTCAGAGGCCATCCTCACTAAGGATAAAGGCAGTGGGGACCAGTGAAAGAATGAGATGGCTGCCTTGGGTTCTCTGCAACTGGGGCAGAGCCAGTCTCCTGGCTTCAGGGCAGAGCAGCAGTGTCCTGTGTGGACATTCATCCCAGAATCCTCAACTGTGGTGGACAGGGGCTTCAGCCAAGCTTCAGCATTGCCACAGACAGAAGAAAAGGACTTAAGAGGGCTATCTATGAACACACTGTGGAGCTGGGCATGAAGGGACTTGGGGAAAGATTATAGAAAGGAGGAGAAAGCAGAGGTCAGACACATGGGGATATCCAGTTCACCTTAATGCACCCCCATTTTTAACCACAGGTTGAGCCTAGGGACCGAATAATCTATTGAGAAAGCCTGGATGATATTCCATTCAAGCTGCATGAGTCAGGGAAGTTCGGACAATCTAAATGCTGGGATCTCTTAAATTTCCATACCTTCCAAACCTCCAGACACCTTTCCAAGGTTGTTCTTAAAAAGAAAAATGAGAGCACCTTGCAGTCCGCTGGGACCATTAATTCATTTGGAAACAAGTGGCTCATCCCTTTGATTTGTCTGACAGCTAGGCACAGCCTGTTTGAACTGCTTGCCTGCTGGGGACCCTGTTGGGTAACATTGGAAGGGACAGAGAAGAGAGAGGCACCCCTCACCTGTACTAGCCTAGGTTTAAGCCAATTAAAGGAGACACGAAAAACAGTTTAGTTAGCTGGGAAGGCAGCTTCCCATGCATCAGTGACTTTGGGGAAAGTGTCACCTGAGTCAGTGTTTCTGGACAGAAGGTGTGGCTGCTGCTACTGACACCTGAGGGGGTTTGATAGCCCTCCAGTGCTCCCAAGCCCCTCCCACCCTGAATCAGAAAGTCCTTCTGTCACCTCCCCAGGTAGAAAAGACTTAAAAGGCTACTGGTATTTTGCCCGAACCAAGGGCTGGGCAGTGCTTTAGCTATGCCGGCCTAGCACGTTCAATCAAAACAGCCCTGGTTTCTGGGTTAACAGCACTGTCTGAGCAGTTACTCAACAGACTCAAGTGCAGAAACTAGCAAATAAATCACTCCATACCATGGGGGGGGACTATTCTACCTCCCAGGTTTTGTTACATTTACAAAGTTGTTGCTGGGCCACTCAATGCTCTAAACCATTTTCCCAGTTATGCAGTCTTTTCTATTACAACTTCATTGAACATACAATATCCTATGGAATTCATAGGATTTTTTGTGGAGCTACTGAACATGCCTTAAGGAAAATGAGGAGTTCTTCACAGTGCATCTTTAGTTCTGCATCTTAAACTTAACGGGAGTGTGCCAGGCCTCAGACAATGCTCCCTTACCGAATGTAGGAGCCCCCCATTTCCTTTGGCCAGATCCTCGGCATGGGTCCCCTTGTGTTTCCTAATATTTCTACATATTGGGGTTTTATGTCTTTCTAAATACTGATCGCTTCCAAAGCAAAACCATAGTTTCAACTCTGTTTTTCCTACCCTCCAAGGAACACCTGATATTTATGGTGCTCATTTTAAAAAAAAATGTACCATTTTACAATCATGAAAATGATGCTATTAGCTTTGGAGACCTTCATTATAAGTGTTACGGTTTAAATAAAATGACACCCTAAAGTATAACACTTCTGCAAAGTTGTATGCATTAAACAAAGGACCTTCTTCTGTCCCCACCTCCACTTTGACTCTCTTCCCTTTTCCTCTCTTCTAATGCAGGAAAGGGGGCTTCTTTTGAAGTTCCTGGCCTACCTGAAGTTCACGTTCTCTGGAAGACTGACTTACAGGGAGAGAGATTAAGGGTAGATGCTGCACCCAAGAACAGGTGAGTATCCAAAGATGTGATATTGTCTCTTCCTCAGGTGCACCATCTTCAGAAATTGTCACTCTTGAGCAGGGAGTGGTGGCTGAGGAGGTTGGCTCTCTGAGTTCAAGGCCAGTCTGGTCTATGCTGCAAGGACAACCAGAGCCACATAGTAAGGCTGTGTCTCAAAGAACAAAAGACAGAAAGAAAGAAATCATTGTTCCTCCTCTAAAGTTGCTTACGTTCCCATTTCACTCCTTCCAATGAAGAGAGAACTTGACCTTCAATGCTCTGGCCTTCCTTTAAACCTCCTATTGTGTGTGAGTCTCATGTGTTTGCATAGGCATACAGTTCTATCATTTTTCTTTTACTAATCTGCCTACTGTCAGTGCTTTGGAGACTCAAACGGCCAAACCATCTGCGAGATAGAAAGAGTAGGTTCCTTCAGCCTCACCTGCAAGTTGCAACAGTACCCCTCCAGGTAAGCTTCTTGGAGAAGAAGCTGATTAAAATCAAGCCTCTGAGCAATGCCTTGACATACCAATGAACAGCCTGCATCTCAGCCGGATGATCCCCCTGAAGGGACAAGCACAGCTCTACGTCTCCATCCTGCCCCTATCCTCAGCACTCAGGTGGCGACAGTGTGCTGTGCAAATAGTACAAGGCCGGCCAGGATGTGGCCGTGAGAATCCTGCAGTTTCCTTGGAGCCCTGGAATCCCTATTGGAGTCTGTCTTTTTAACCCTTGGCTGGGCATGGCAGAGCGAAGCGTTAACTGAGGGACTGAGACAGCCACCTGGAGTGTCCACTATTTTCCTCTCCTTGGGGACTAAACAACCTCATGAAGATGACTCGAGAGAGAAGACTTTAAACTGACTCACAGTTGAAGAAGGGACACACTCCATTATGGTGGGAAGACATGGTCATGGGCGCTTGAGGCTGCAGTCAGGAAGCAGAGAGCAGACAGGAAGTGGTCCCAACTAGAAAACCTCAAGGCTCACCCTTAAAGAGCCACTTCCTGCAGAGACTCTGCTTCCTAAAGGCCTAACAACCTTCCCCAAAACAACTCCACCAGCTGGGGACCAAGAGTTCAGATATACTAGCCTATGGGACAAAAAAATGCATTCAAATCACATCACCTGGGTTGTGAGGGAAGAGAAAGGAGGGGACATGGCTTCTTTATTGACCATATTAATGTCCATCAGGCCCATGCCATCTCTCAGTAAATGCTGCTGCTTGCCCGTACTGAGCCTAGCAGCTAGAAACATGTGAGCAAAAGGGTTTCTTTAGAGCAGGTTCAGGAGCTGGAAATGAATGGGTCTCATTGCTTGAATTGAAATCACCTGAATGAACAAGAACTGGGTTAGAGCTGTTGCCTAAGGCTGCACGTCATTTTTTTTTCTTGTAGCAGGAAATGGATAGAAATGGAGGCTGAATAATTCTTTTTTTCTTCATGTTTTATATATGAAGCCATCATTTTTCCTAACAGAAAGACTTAGACACTGCAGAGCCCATAGACTTGGAGAGACAGCAATATTACCTAACGAATGACCTGTGAAAACTCAAGTTTTCTTGCAATGAGCTAGCCAAGGCAGGGATCTTACCCTCTCGCAAGGGGAGAGTTTGTAAATGATCTCAGCTTTCCCCAGAGACTCCAGGTGCCTGCAAGCTGGCATTTCCCAGTACCGTTTGGTATATTCGTCCCAGCTAAGGCTAGATTACATTTCCAGATCCATAGTGTTTTATCTGTTTCTTGCAGAAATCACTTCATGTTTGCTCTGTAAAACAAGGAAATAAACAAGAGGCGAGCACCCTTTCCTGGTGCACAACCCCATGGTGAACCTTCAGCTCTTGTATGTGTCTCAGTGCAGAGCTGTGAGGTGATGGCAGAACAAGTGATCTGGAAAGCTGTGCTGAACTTTCGTCCTCGAATGTCCACATATCCCAAGGGACGTTTGCTGGTGTTCACCTCAAGCCAGTGCAAATAGTTTCCCCATCCAAGCCACAGCATGGCAATCTTACAAGCACAGGAAAAAATTAAATAGTGAGCTGCCAAAATAAATGGCAATACTTCCTAAATTCCTAATGATTAAAGGATCCAGGGAGGGTCCTTCAGACCCACCCCGTGCTGTGTGCACGTTCTTCAGTTTCTCTTGATTAAAATGACTCAGATTTGAAAAGATACTTAAGTGGGAAAGATTTTAAGTTCCACATTTATCACCCACTCTTCCCAGTCTCAGTTTGCTCATTCATGAAAGCTTAGATACCATCAACTCAACTTCAGCCAGATATCATGCAACCTAAATAAAGCCACTGGAACATGAGGCACAATGACTAAAAACAATAGACGGCCAGTAATTAGTAACTGGTATCAAAGTAATGCTTTCATGAAGCATAGAAAGAAAAGTAATAAATGCCAAGCTTTGGCTCCAAAGAACAGCTTCAATTCTGCCCGGTCTGTTCAACCAGCTTCCCTGCCAAGAATAGCCATGGCCTTCTAGAGCTGTGATTCCCCACATCCATGTACACCAACTTACCCTGCCTATTTCCACTAATAGCATCAATATAGGAATAAATGGAGGCTGGAAGCATGGCTCAGAAGTCAAGAGCACTTGCTGTTCTTTCAGAAGACTCAAGTTTAGTTCTCAGTGCCCACATTGAGAAATTTACAATGGCCTGTAACTCCAGTTCCTCCTCTGGACCCCTCAGGCACTAGCATGCATGTATACCTACATACACACACGCCTGCACATACACACATATACAATTACATAGAAAACAAATATTTATAAAAGATAGGAATAAAAGCAAGGTTGAAAAGGCAAAGCATCTATGAAATACTTGATTTCAGTGTCAGAACCCCATGCTCATTGATATTTTGAAAAATGCAATCTCACCAATTCAAGGCAACTCATTTGCTAATGTTTAAAACTTAATTTCATTTAGATGAATTTCCCATTCATTTTAGATCTTATTCTCCACCCTTAATACCCTTCCAGAGAGGAGAATGATTTTAGCTATTTTAGTTTATGAGATGAGATAGGGGTTGAGACAGTGTGGTGGTTAGTTTTTGGTCAACTGGACACAAGCTAGAACCATCTGGGAAGAAGAAACCTCAGTTGAGAAAACGCCTCCCTCAGATTGACCTTTAGGCAAGTTTGTGGGGCATTTTCTTGATTTGTGATTAATGTGAGAGGGTCAGCCCATGGTGGGTAGTGCCATCCCTGGGCAGGTGGTCCTGGGTGATACAAGAAAGCAGGCTGAACACTGTGTGGAGCAAGCCAGTAAGCAGTACCCCTTCATGGCATCTGCATCAATCCCTGCTTGAGTTCCTGGTCTGACTTCCCTTCATGGTAGATTTTAAATTTCAAGCTGAAATAAACCCTTTCCTCTTCAATTTGCTTTGGTCATGATGCTTTGACCCTTTCCTCTTCAAGTTGCTTTGGTCATGGTGCTTAGCACAGCAATAGAAAACTAAGGAGAATGAACATGTATCTATGTACTGGTCATGTGCAAACACAGGTATTAGGGTGACTGGTACAATGTGTGACTGGTATCCTCAAGCACTAGACATCTGCTTCCTGTCATGCTCCATGGCTTGTCACCACCCCACCTCTCTTCCACGACTTCTACAGCATAAAGATATCTCTCCACAGTTTGGAAATTTTAATGACTTCTCTCATAAACATAATGATTTTCACTTTCTACAGAGCAGGACTTAATTCTTCAAAATTTCTCCATGGAACCTCTTCTCTATAAATAAAGTTTGCCCTCTTTTTTCTGGCATCACATCTTGATATTCCAAACAAGCTTCTGTAAACAGAGACTGCTTGTTTGTTCCCTGGCTGCCGAGACCTGAATAATCACACAGAAACTATATTAATTACAACATTGTTTAGCCTATTAGCTCAGGCTTCTTATTAACTAACTCTTACATCTTAAATTAACCCATTTCTATTATTTTATATTTTATCATGGGGCTCGTGGTTTGTTACCTCTTGCTTTTTGAGAAGCTACATGGCATCTGTCTCCTTCAGCAGCTACACGGCATCTCCCTGACTCTGCTTATTCTCTCTCTATCTCTCTATCTCATCCAGCCTGGCTATATATTCTGCCCTGCCATAGGCCAAAGTAGCTTTATTCATTAACCAATTAAAGCAACACATATACAGAAGGATATTCCACATCAAGCTTCTCAAGGTTCAAAATATTGATTTTACTTTTGTATTTTCACCATGCCCATTTCTCTGAATAAGAATATAGTTTATGGTCTTTGCCATAGATTTACCACAAAGTGAGTAAACTCAAACTTTAAAAGGTTTTAAATTTGACTCTTTTGTCCACTTTGTGCCATATGATTTTACAGGCAATTCATATGACAATGGTGATAGACCCAGTCAGAGGGGTTGCTCAGGACTCTGGCTATGTTCTTTCAAATATATTTCTTCATCCAACTACTCTTGGTTTATTTTTAAAGATTTGTTTTTACTATTTCTGATTATGTATAGGTGGATTTGTATGTGGGTATGTGCACAGGAGTAGGTTCAGGTACCCCTGAAGGCCGGAGGCGTTGAATCACCTGGAGCTAGAGTCTGACCTGGGTTCTGGGAACTTTATTAGGGTCTTTTGGAAGAGCACCAAGAGCTCTTAACCACTGAACTGTCTGTCTCATCTTTCAACTTCCCTTGTTGAATGCAAGAGTCTGTTGAAGGCATAAGGCCTCATTGCCCCACTTTATTAACATCCTGCAATTCCCAATGACTTCTAACATCAAGCTGATACCTTTCTACCAAGTCACCAAAGCAGCCATGGACAGAGTGCCATCTCATACTTCCATATTTTGACTTTGCCTTCCCTATGGCCTGCCAAGCAGTTCATGCTCAAAGTCTGTGAAAAAGCAAAATAGCCTTTTATTTGTATGTTAGAAATTATAATATTTGAGATAAAGGTTCAAAAGAGAAAAATAAGATCTTCTAGGAGACTTTGGATGGTGAAAAGGATTGAAGGGTGTGATAGGAGTTCCATAAAGTCTGACAACCTTCCATTGTGCATTGTGAGCCTGGAGCATAGTGGAATTGTCAGGATACCCATGCCTGTCATTCGAGATGCTAACTGTCGAAGGGTGTAGGTGACCATACTCTAGGCAGCTGCAGAAGTCTTCCTAACTTGATGGCCTCCTGATTCTTTTAAAAAGATATTTCAAGATCCTTTGCCTTGTAAGTTTCCCTTTAAAATTCAGTAAGATAGATAGCTCCCCGCTGGAAACACCCAACCTTTTTCCCATCTGTCTTCAATGATAAAGTCTTCTGGAAGTCAGGACACAAAGTCATCAAGTTCAATTGGGAGAACCTAAGGAGGAGGACACTGCAAGTCTATGGTATTGCCACACTTTTGAGTAAAGGGTCCCCCAGTCCAGATTCAGTATCCTTTCTGCAGCCCACACAATGAAAACCAGCTCCTCTGTGTCCCAGGCCTAATAGTAATAAAGATAAAAGCCATCAGCTGGACCCTCCTCTGGAGGCCCCTGCAGCGGTCACCTTTATAAACACATAACAAGAAGTATGTGGTTATGCTGGGAGCAATTACTGAAGTTTGGCAACATCAGCTCAGATAAAATTAGATTTGACCTGAGAGATTGTTCCAAACACCACCTCCCCTGCCTTTCATGTTCTGAATCCTATCAAATGGCACATTGTTGTCTCTTCTCAGCTTTAAAGTCAGTGTCTTCATCAGAGAAATGAAAAGACCTGTTTTCTTATTAAGACGTTTAAAGTTCTTTCCTGGCAGGTGTTGTAAAAGGCTGGCAGATGTGACTTGTGCTGATTTTATCAGAGGCCACAGCATGTGACTAGGAGGGATTAGCTAAGTTATCCTGTGTAGCGCTACTGCCCAGAGCCACAGAATATTGCACAGGAAAGTACCTGACCCTTTGTCCATAAAGAAACTGAGGGCAAGAGAAAACACCAGACCTGCCCAAGTGCATGTGGATCAGATTCTGGCCATGTTCAGTCACATCCTCAGGCCTTCATAATGGTTTCTGATGTTTGAGAAAGAGAGAGATGACAACATGGAAGAGAAAGAATTTGACCCCCGAAACTCTAGTTTCAGACTCTAATTTAGACAAACAACAAGGAAAGGAGATAGAGCCAGAGGACAGAAAAGCAGAAGCAAAGGAGGATCTAAGTCCTTCAGGGAAATGCAGCACACCCATGTTCTTCACTGGTTTATCAACAGCATCAGCTCTATCTTTGATGCCCTGGGGTGTTTAGTAAATATGTAAAGAAGAGGGAATGGAGGCAGAGAGAGGAATGGAAATAAGTGGACCAAAGGCAACCCGGTTCTATGTACTTTGTAGTCACAGCCTCAGGTTCAAGTTAAGGTGTTTTCCTTCCAACGTATGGTTTGTTTTGGAGTTTGGGATTTGTCTTTTTGATCTCCGAAGGCTCTGTTTTTCTGGGTTGTTTTGTTTTATAGAAGGTTGCTGAAAGTCAAACATCTGGATAAGTAAAACATTGTGAACTTTTCCTCTTGAGTAATTTTCCCAAGTTCGCATAATAATAGTTACAGCTAAAACAACACAAAGACAAAGAACTCTTAAGTCTATCAAAACAAAGTTTTGCTCCTCTTGTTTACTCTTAGTGCCCTCGCATTTTCTCTGGCACTTGCTCGATTACATTATGATTCAGGTGAAATCGACTTGAGCTATTTAGTATACTTAGTTGCTGTTGTTGACTTGGAGATCTGACTACAGGTCTGAAACTGGTTATCTCTCATCCATCCATCCATCCATCCATCCATCCATCCATCCATCCATCCATC